>CAUYQU010090771.1:0-38074 GCA_963574635.1 Cheracebus regulus
GGGTGTTGAACAATGAGAACACATGGACACAGGGAGGGGAGCACTATATGCTGGGGTATGTTGGGGGGAAATAGGGGAGGGACAGTGGGGGGTGGGGAGTTGGGGGGAGATAGCATGGGGAGAAATGGCAGATATAGGTGAAGGGGAGGAAGGCAACAAATTACACTGCCACGTGTGTATCTACGCAACAATATTGTATGTTCTTCACATGTACCCCAAAACGTAAAATGCAATTAAAATAAATAAATAAATAAAAAAGAGTGTACATTGGGTACAGTGTACACTGCTCAGGTGATGAGTGCACCACAATCTCAGAAATCACCACTAAAAAACTTAGTCATGTAATCAGACACCACATGTTCCACCAAAACTATTGAAATAAAAGTTTTAAAAAAATAAAAATAAAGGTTTCTTTAGTCTTAAAAAATATTAAATAAATATATTTAAAAAGAAATTGTGTCATTTAGCAACATTTTGACAAGGAGAATACATACATGCATTCAAACTCCAATATTTAACTTTTTCTTTTTTTTTTTTTGAGACAGAGTTTCACTTGTGCTGCCCAGGCTGGAGTGCAATGGTGCAATCTTGGCTCACCGCAACCTCCGCCGCATGAGTTTCAGTGATTCTCCTGCCTCAGCCTCCTGAGTAGCTGGCATTACAGGCATGCAACACCACGCCTGGCTAAGTTTGTGTTTTCAGTAGAGACTGGGTTTCTCCATGTTGGTCAGACTGGTCTGGAACTCCCGACCTCGAGCAATCCGCCCGCCTCAGCCTCCCAAAGTGCTGTGATTACAGGCGTGAACCAACACGCCAGGTCTATGTAACCTTTTTAATGCTACTACCTTGATTTCTTGTTCCCTCAAAAACTTTGTACCTACTCGAGCATGCTTGATTGCTTGTTAAGGCCAAAAGGTAATACGCTGATTTGTATCTCAGTGAGCATGAAGCACACTATTATTAACATGAATAATAATTTTGTTATTTAAAACCAATTTTTTTTTTGATATGGAATCTCCTTTTGTTGCCCAGGTAGAAGTTCAGTGGCATGATCTTGGCTCATTGCAACCTCCATCTCTTGGGTTCAAGCGATTCTCCTGCCTCAGCCTCCCAAAGAGCTGGGATTACAGGCATGCACCACCATGCCCAGCAAAGTTTTGAATTTTTAGTAGAGATGGGGTTTTGCCGTGTTGGCCAAGCTGGTCTTGAACTCCTGACCTCAGGTGATGTGCCTGCCTTGGCCTCCCAAAGTGCTGAGATTACAGGCATGAGCCACCGTGCCCAGCCTAAAAACACAAATTTTGATATTAGAGCATTATTGCACAACTGAAAAAGAAAGTTAATGGGTCAAGAGAGTTCCAGAAAATATACAGAGAACTCTAGAGTTACCAAAATACTTTACAGCTGTTCTGTTTGAGTAGTTACTTAGTTTTTATGCTTCTTAATTTTAAGATGATGGCCTAAAAATTATGTGAGAAGTTCTTTAGTTCTGAACATACATTATTGAAACTTCCTGAAACTAAAATTCCTGAAAGACTAGTGATAAACTTATTTGTTGTAGAAAAAGTTATATCGTGAAATCCTTAATTATACTCCACCTTTGAAACATAATTTTCAATAATACGTTTTCATCATTTAAAACACATTCTTTAAGCTTATTCGTGTACCTTATAATTTGTCACATATGCAACTGATTTAAATCCCCTAAGCATTAGAATGAACCTAAAGATATACAGCTTTTGGCAAGCCTAGTAATTTCTATCTGTATCTCAAATATAGTACATATATGAAACTAGGCTTCTTTCACTTAGTTTTAAACAATGATGAAATTAGATGAGACGAGACAGAAAAAATTACATTTGTAAGGAATTTTTTGTGAAAAGGAATTTGACTGTGAAAGGAAAAGTTGAATATACACCAAATCAAACATAAATGATGGTAACAAGATTAAAACAGTTGTTAATGTACAAGGGTAAAGATAAAGAGAAAGCAGACAGTTGTAATGATGTTTTGGAAGTTAGAAATCAGATGGACAAGTGGAATTTGAATCAGTAGATGATTGAGAGCTGAAACCAAAAGTAGATGTATTCACATCTGAAAACCTAAAAGGCCTCAAAGATTGGAGACTGATATAAAGGGAGAGGAAGATAAGGTTGAGAGTCAATTATTGCAATAATTAGTAACCTAACTTCCAAATTGTGCACAGCTGATGGATGTCCTTCCTTTCCCCAGAAGATTGGAAGATTACTCTCTGGAAAGTAATTGAGTATATCTCAGTTAGAAATACTCTGAGCTTGCAATCATCTCCATGGTGAAATGGGTTAAATAAATATACGTATTTTGAATGGTAAGATCCTGACTACTTTGCTTCATTAGCTCAGAGATGTTGACTGCCAGGATTATTTATCCAAGGCAGGGAGTGAAAGATTCTATTGTAGGAAACAGTCTGGGGTACTCAAATGTAATATCCTAGCTAGATTGCCCAATAACAAAGTCCACAATTTGGACTTCCCGTTTATACACACTGCATTTCTATTCAGCTTTTTCTTGCTTCATTCTTAAATATGAATGGCATCAAACTTCTCAGCAACTCTGAAAACTAGAAACAAAAGATGTCTTTGAAATACTTAGAGAAAATGACTACCAACCTGAAATACTATTCCTAGACAAACTATCAGTTTATTATAGATGATAAAGGACAGAATACAGACATCTTCAGATATTCAGTGTCTTCAATTTTTTCTCTCATGTGCCCTTTTGTAGTAAGTTAGCAGAAGATGTTACTCATCAAGATGAGAAATAATCTTTAAAAAGAGGATGACATGGGATCAAAAATCAGGAGTTCCAACACAAGAGAGAAGAAAATAATCAGGATGCTACCTAAAGGAAGATCAAGGATGACAACCAGCGTAGAGAATAACCATTCAGATCAGCCAATAAAGGGCTATAGAAAATTTGTCCCCCACCAAAACATAGTAGACTACTGAGATATTTGAATGATGTGCATTTCTTCTGGAGATTTCAGGGGTGATAGTATATACAAAGCTAAGCAAACAAATAAGCAAGCAGAGAAAGGCATGCAGAGTCCAGCTGCACAAACTTCAAACTCAGCATACATTAAGAGCATGTTAGTGTTGGTTGTATATATCTAATGGAAAATTTGGTTAAAATAGAATATTTCAAAATTGGAAATTATTCATATGAGCTTAAAAGTATTGTCAAGCTTTAAAGGAAGCAGTTCATGGTCCTCCTTCATTCAAGAACTTTCTTTGTGCTCTCTTTGCCTGAAACGCTCTTCCTCAAGATGTTTGGCAGCCCTTGAAACATTTGGCATATGGTGAGTGCTTAGTAAAGACTGTAGATTGAGTGAACCCAATGGGTAATGAGCCTCATGGAAGCAGAGACTGTCTTGTCCACTATTGTATCTTCAACACCTCTTCAAGTGTCTATAGGTTTAACTACCAGGTATAGGTATTCCAAAGACACACGTTGTTTGAATGAATAAATGAATGAAATCAAAGATGACATTTCTCTTAAAAATTTAACGAAAATGTTTTGCAACACTTGGGGACTTCATACAGTTAAAGAAAAGTCATTTTTTTTTTCCTGTGGTGTTCAGGATGAGTAATGAAATAAATTCTTTTCTACTCCATGGTGGATCTCAGAATCTGAGCTGCAAGCTCTGAAGGTGTGTAGTGTGTTCTCTCACATCTCAGTGAGCAAATCCAAATAAACGTGACCATTAACATGGTTAAAAGGTGATGAGTATACCCCAGAGTCAATGCCAATTTATGATCCCTATGGCGTTCTTTTCATGATGCGTACCCTCCTTCTCTCTATTCTCTATATTTGGAGATATTTGTAGTCTATAAAAATGTGGGAAAAGGAGGCAAATAATTTTGTACATTGTCTATGAATAACAGCTAGGACTCCACTGATTTTTCTTAAAACAATATGCGAAGAAGTGAATACTCAAAGAAATGGATCATCCCCTGAAAGTGTAATTAGCGAGTATTGACAAGCTCTGGAGGACATCTGTAAAATGGTGACTCTGAAGGGGACGTAGGGATGGCGGTGTTGGTATTGCCATTCTCACTTCTCTGTCCGTCACTGTTCCATAGTAAATTAGATATATATTTCTATTGGGTGAACATTTCCATTGGGCTTTTGACTAAAATCCATTTATGTAACAATCATAAAGAGCAAAAAAGAAACCAAAATCAAAATTTAAGACAAGACAGACTGATACTGATGAAATAACACTCCATTGCTCATTCTAACATTTTTAAGAGCCAAGGGTGTGTTCTGCAAGGTCCACTTTTAATCAGCAGTACTGGCAAAACAAGGGATGTCATTGCCCTTAGGCTGAAGGCAAGCTCTAACCTGCCTTCTCTGTGAGCCTTAACTATATAGTCCCACTCTCTGATTCAAATAAACTATGACGAGCGAGACTGCTCTGAAATACAAGGAATTCTCAGTCTGTATGAATGTATATATTCTCAAGAACTGAGTGAGTGATAGAGAGAAAGAGAGAGAGAGAGAGAGGAGAGGAGACAGAGAGAGAGAAGTGAAAATAATTGAAAAATTCCAAACTATTTTACACATGTACATCTTCATTTACATACAAATATTTACTATTCTGGATTGCTAATAATAGTGACAAAGCCTTTAGACAGATTTTTAATAAAGGTGATTTACACATCTTAAATGATGTTTCTGTTTTGTTATTTTGATGCCACTCCTGGGGTCTGGATACAGGGAGCATGGGGGAAAGCTAGGGTGGCTGTGCTGGAGCAGCTCAAATGTAGTCAGCTGGAGGATGCTTGTGTGTTTGGTTTCAAGATTTTTTTCTCTATCAGAAATGTCCTTCTTCATTTCTTTGAGTATCTTAATCACGTTTATTTTAAAAATCATTTTCAGATTGCTCTGACATGTTCATTTTATCTGAAACAGTTTACTTTCCGATTGTTGATTTTGTTGATTTTCTTTCTTCCTGCCACCTTTTTGGAATTTTGATTTATAAGCTCATTTTAATGCTTATTTATTCTCTTCCTCTTGAAGAGGGAGACCCAGGCTTCTCAGATCAACTTCCCCTTTGACTATCATGCTGCATTTCAATAGAAGAAAAGGTTGACCGACTGGCGCCTCCGGTTTTACCTTCCTATAGGTGACAAGCTCGGCCTTGGGGAAACTCTCCAGAAGGCACTATTTTTACTTAAAACTGTAAACCGGAACCCTTTCATTTGCGATTCCTGAAACTGTAAACAGAAACCTTTTCATATGTGAGTCCTAAAACTGTAAGCTGGAACCCTTTCATATGTGATTCCTGAAACTGTAAACAGACCTTTTCACATGTGAGTCCTAAAACTATGAACCTAAGATTCTTCCACGTGTAACGTCTAAAGTATAAGCCTATATAAAGGCTGAACTTCCCTTTGTTAGACGAGCTTGGATATTAGGCACCTATGCCACCTGGCTCCCAGCTGTAATAAATCCCTTCCTCCTGTATTCGGTGTCTGAGAGCTCCTTTCCCGCGGCCGCTCCTGCTACACTCTCTCTTCTTACTCATCCTTCTCTGTCTTCTACAGTTTTAGGATGACTTGGAGAACTTCAAGCCCAAGTAGGTCTTATATTCCTGGTTTACAGCTCCTCTGCTGTTACTGTCAACATGCTGACCCAGTTACTAAGCTAGGAGATGCAACATTAGTTCCTGACTGCAAAGTGTGTCTTCTCTCTCTGCCTTCCCTAGTGACTTTGTGTAAGCCTTCACCATAAGCAAGAGTTAGTTGAGCTTTTTAAATCTCATTTAAAAGGTGGTAGGTGTTTCCACTGTAGCGTCCCTAATTGCAGCTTTAAGCAATTAGCTAGGCTCTAGTACTCTACTTCATGTGCGACACTTCTAGAAGCAAGAGTTATTTATCTGTTACTTTAGTGTTTATCTTTGAATTTTAATGTGTGTGTGGGTGTGTGACTACCTTTTTTGTAAGCAAGTCTAGAGTTATCTTGTGTTTTTCTGTCTTTCTCCAAAATAAAGCAAGGACTTTACTACACCTTAGCTATCCATAAACAATGTTCCCATTTCTGGCCACAACTATATTTACATATATTTTAAAGCATGTTAATTATGTATTTTATATACCTTTTTAAAAAATATACTTTATCTATATATGTTAGGAACATGGCAGGGATAGATGACAGTGTTAAAACCTATACTTATATTCTTTGTATCACCATCCTGATGGTTCTCTAATCCCCTGTAATTGTAATGCTGTTGCAGAGTTAAAGAGTATAATGCTGTTGTTACATTTCTACTGGTCTGGCTTAGAGATTGTCATAAGATTTTAGCATTTCAAGTCAAATGGAATGGGCTGTAAAAGAAAAAGACGTATTTTAAAAATAGTGTTAATACTATAGAATTATTAAAAGAAATATTTGAAAGAAAAGTTTTCATATTATACATTGTTGCCATATCTCAAAATATTTCAAGACTTCCCTGGAATTACTTTCAAAGCCTTTAGCAGGGTTTCTGGAGAGATATCATTGTCCTCTATGATGGATTTGACTTTTAACAAAGACCAGAAGTCACTCAGAAACAAGTTGCTGAATTCATCTTTTATTTAAGCTGGGTAATGCATTATAGATCATAAGCAAACATTTTAGAATAAAAATTATAGAGCAGTGAGTTTCTTTTTGTGGCTTTTAAGCTGGGTCTACAAATAGTTTCAAAAGAAGAACTTTAAAATGTTCTATTATTCCAGGTTTCCAAAGCAGTTACAATGATGCAAATGCTCGTTTAAATAGTAGATCCTGGTATATTTGTGGAAAAAATCCATAAAATTACCTAATAGCTGTAGCTTAAGAAATGGAAAGAAACCTACAAATCAGGATGCTTGGGCTCAAATCTCTAGACCTCCCATGAAGCAACTCTGGTACTTGAACAAACAGCTTCACTGGCCTGGCCTCAGTGTCTTCTGCTGTCAGATGGTGGCTGGTGGTAGACAGGCAGAATATGGGTTGAGAAAAGAAATCTAAAATTTACTCTAGTGATATACTTGTGACATTTATGTTCTTTAATCTTTCTCAAGACAGTTTCTGTCATTCTTTAACCTTTACTCTTGTACACTGACAAAGTAGGATTTTATAGCTATTATAACATTTTATTGTTTTATATTCAATTTCATTTTCCCAAACCTTGAATTATTTGTAGTTATCTGTGCTCTTTATAATTTCTTCAATTCATTTTAAAGTCCAACAAACCAAACTGGATGCTAAGAACCTAACTGACAACATAGCAGAGATTTACCTCCAGGCTTTTGTTTGACATTTAAAAAGATTTTCCAGAGTCTTCACTTGCTCATAACACTATTTTGCTGAATCATTCAGCATGTGGAAAACTGGGACACCCTTTCTTCCCATCTCCTCTATCAACTCCCAGGCTTTTAAAGCCAACATTTAGAGCCACATCATTACAACTCTCCGGCAATGTAATATACTTTCTTTGATTTATATTCCAGAAACTGCTTTTTCTAAAATAAAAAATAAAATACTACGTATCACAAAAGGAAAGAAAAACAAAATGTAACTCTAAATATTCCTTGTTTTTTTGCTTTTTCTCAAAAAAGAGTATTGCTACTCCTTTTTCTCAAAAAAGGAGTAGCAATACCTTTAAAGACAGATTCAGTGTAGGAATTAATAGGATGCAGTGAAATGTCTATATCTAATAAGCATAGTAGAATATGGAACAGATAATTATAAATCAGCATAGGAAAGATAAGTTATTGAAAACAATAATAAGGATGATTAAATTTTAGATTTTAGGAAAGTTGGAAGTGTCATCTCAAAATTCTGACAAAAACCTTATTTTCTTTCATTAATGTATGTGGGATTTTATTTAGTCTAGGTAATGGTATTAATGATTAATACAAACAGATGTTTATTTTGTGATTTTTTTGGTGGTTCGGTTTTTTATGATATTTTTATTTTAAAAATCTCTTGTGAGAAAAATAAGGCAAGACAAAGTTCTGGGACTTGAGTGACCTTAGTTTTACTTTATTGATGAGACCTCCTTCATTTCTGAGATTATAGCTCTTCACGTTTCCTGCTGCTGGCTACTGCAACAGACCACCAAAGCTGACAGAAACCATCCTGGGACTTCATGTGAGTCTATAACTTGAAGACTCACGTGAAGGTGAATGAACAGGAATAGAGAAGATTATGATACTTCTGTATTTTTGAAGGAATTGAAGACAAACTTCTTAGATTTCCTTCCAGCTGGTGAAAACAAGGGAACAATATTTTTGTTAATATTTATAAACTGTAGAATTTCCTATCAAGGTACAATTCTAATTTTGACCAGTTGACCCCTAAGCTTTTAAAAATTTTTTTACACATTGCCTGGGATCTATCATTTTTAAATATCCTGATGTTATATCTAGAACTCTATCTGTACATTTTTCTGTTTCAATTATAACTAATCTGGCCTTATTTGGGAGAAAATGAAGAAAGGGCTTTTAAGTAACTTTTGCCGTTTATTTGGTGTTTGCCTTGTGCTCAGGCAGAAAAAAGTTGGACTTCTGCTTTGTTCCCATGATAAAGCAACCTGATTATTTTATTATTATTATTATTATTGCTTTCTCTCTTCCTGGAACCACTCCCTCAAGCCACTCCACACATTTCACTCCAAAGCCCATTGCCATGATGGTACCCACTATGTAAATAACACTCATGATGAAAATTTCCTAGTACCATCTGAATTCTTTTTTTGCACTAAATAACAGATAGAGCTCACCAAACGCCACCTATAACACGATCAGTGGAAAAGGAAACAATTTTTACTTCATCATTGGATTCTTCGATATGATGAATGATGATTTCCTAAGGTGATATTGATGTGTATCTTAACATATTTCTGGGCTCATCATCACTGATGAAAAGGAATCATCCTAACGGTATTGATACTAGTGTGGTATAATGATTGATTTTGTGTCCACTTGACTGGGCTATGGAACACCCAGATATTTGGTGAAACATCCTTCTGGGTGTTTCTGTGAAGGTGTTTTCCAATGGGATTGACATTTGAATTGGTTGACTGAGTAAAACAGATTGTCCACCCTAATGTGAGTGGGCCTAATCCAAGCAGTCAAAGGCTTGAAAAAGGCTGATTCTCCATGAGTAAGAGGGAATTCCTTTTGCCTGACTGCCTCAGAATTTGGTCACCAGGTGTTTTTTCTCCCTTGGACTGAAACAGAAACATTGGCTCTTCCTGGGTCTCAAGACTGCTGGTGTTAAGACTGGAATTATATCATCTGTTCCTTGGGTCTCCAGCTCACCAACTCACCCTGCAGAGTTTAGGACTTGCCTGCAGTTACAGAGGTGAGCTAATTCCTTTCATGAAATCTCTTTTTGGTTTTGTTTCTCTGGAGCCGCCTTGACTAATATAAGTGACTTAGTTTCAGATATACATTTCTGGCACACAAGCATGACTTTTATTTCTAACACCATAGCATTCCCCTGGAGGCTCACACATGTGTATATACAAACCCCAAGTATGTATATAAGTTTGATGCTTAGAGTCAAGAATGAATAACTCTGTGGTCCATTCGTTTTGCTTAAAAAACTTTCATGAGGCCGGGTGCAGTGGCTCATACCTGTAATCTCAGCACTTTGGGAGGCCGAGGCAGGCAGATCTCCTGAGGTCAGGAGTTCAAGACCAGCCTAGCCAACATCGTGAAACCCCATTTCTACTAAAAATACAAAAAAAAAAAAAAAAAAAACAATTTAGCTGGGCGTGGTGGTGCATGCTTGTAATCTCAGGTACTTAGGAGGCTGAGGCAGAAGGATGCTAGAATCTGGGAGGTGGAGGTTGCAGTGAGCTGAGATTGTGCCATTGCACTCCAGCCTGGGCAACAGAGCGAGACTCCATCTATAAAATAACAAGAACAACAACAAACCTCAAAAAAGCAACTTTTATGAGTTACACCCATATTAATAATTTGAATAATCTATACTACTACTCGATAACATCCAAGAGAAAGCTGAAATGGGATAATGTGCAAAAGATGCTTTGGTATTTTTTATTCTCATCAATATTATCTATAGTACTTATATCTTAGGTGGCATGATTTGAAAGGGAAGCAAAGATACTGTTGGAGGTTTCAATCAATGTTTTTAAAATGTAGCACTCATTTGTAATGCATTGTTCATGTTGATAGAGAGTATTTAGAGTATGTCAAAGTGCTAACCTGTTTATCTGCCTTCTGATTATGTATGTTTTCTTCAACAGGAGTGAATGACAAACATCT
Source organism: Cheracebus regulus (assembly GCA_963574635.1). Lineage (NCBI taxonomy): Eukaryota > Metazoa > Chordata > Mammalia > Primates > Pitheciidae > Cheracebus > Cheracebus regulus. The sequence goes on from CAUYQU010090771.1 coordinate 10,302, forward strand.
CTGACTAAAAACAGGGAAATCAATAACCATAGTTGATACCTGCACAGTCCCCCTTACCCCATACCATTAGGAGGACATATGAGTGTTTAACTAAGGTAAAACAGAAGTGGAAATACGTTTAGAAATGTGCATCACCACTATTACACAATAGCTCTAATTGCTCATAGAGTCGGATGCATTTCTTATTGCAGGAGGTCTGAGGGCATTGTTTGTTTTGCCTGATCCTATGGGTCAGGAAATAGTGAGAAAAGAGTTGAAAAAGTTTGGCTTCTCAGAGCTCACTGTGAAGAGACTATCTCTAGAATGTGAGGTCATTTCTTACCTGAAGGGTTGGTTTATCTTCACATCCATGAAGTATCATTTTCTCTGTGGTCACTGCCAATTTAAATTTATTTTGTGTGTGATGTAGACAGATGTCTGCTAGGAGCTGGACTGAGGCCATTAACACTTCACGAGGGAGGTGGTTTTAGTTCCTAAGTAGTAGTTAGCAAGTCTGACTTGTGGTGCTAGTTTTACCAATTCCTGGGCCTTTCAGAATTTGACTAGTATTTAGTACAAAGGCTTATTTCTTAGAAACTTTTTCTATTATAAGCAAGAAATAAAAACTAAGAAGTGTTCCTCAGTTGACTTGTCTTAAAGGTAGCTAAATTAATTATTAGTTGAGAATAGAGGTACCTCTTTCCAAAGAGAGGGACAATAAACTATATTGTCCATTATTAAAGCACTCCCTCTATTCTGTAGTCCATAAATTTTTTGATGGAATTAGTCTTGTGGAATATTCTAAGTGGCTTAATTCTCGTTTTTCACGACTTCTTAAGGCATACAAACATTTAAAATCTTAATGAACTGCAAATTTTATATATTGCTACAACTGCGAAGGTTTATCATTTCTGTGGAAATTAGTTGAAAAAGCTTGTTTCCTTCCTTCTTTCCTTCCTCTCTCCTTTTCTTTCTTTCTTTCTCTCTTTCTTTCTTTCCTTCTTTTTCTTTTCCTTCCTTTCTCCCTTCCCTTCCCTTCCCACCTTCTCTTTCCTTCTTTTCTTTTCTTGTCTTTTTCCTTTTCTTTTTTAAGAAAGGATCTCACTCTGTTGCCCAAGCTGGAGTTCACTGGCATGATCACAGCTCACTACAACCTCCACCTCCTGGGCTAAAGTGATCCTTCCACTTCAGTCTCTCAAGTAGCTGGGACTACAGGTGCATGCCACCACGCCCAGCTAATTTTTGTATTTAATGTAGAGATGAGGTTTCACCATGTTGTTCAGGCTGGTCTCAAACTCCTGGGCTCAAGTGATCCGCCCACCTTCAGCTCCCAAAGTGCTGGGATTAAGGTGTGAGCCACCATGCCCAGCCAAAAAAGCCTATTTCTTTTATACAAGAGTTCTGGCTCTTTATTTCTTTCCAGGGCTTTCAGGCAAGGGTCATTCCTGCAAGCAGTCTTCCAGCTTTCCTGCATATGTGAGTCTTACAGAAAAATCTGCTCAGCTAAGTTCCTAGGCTAGTAAGCACCTCTTGTCTTCTAATTCTTGTGGGCTTTTGCCTTGGGCTGTTGTCAGGACCTCTTTACTTCCTGTTTTATGTGTCCTATCTAGACCCATTTCTAATATGTCCTCCCACTTCCATTCTGCTCACTCTGTCTTTTAAGCTTCGTTCCTCTGAACATTTGACCTGGAACCCATGTATTACTACCCAAGTTTAATTTAAGACAGTGGTGGCTAACAAATCAATAGCACCTACTTGTGCTGAGATAATTAGTGAGCAGTACCAGTGGTCTGGTTTCTAAGATATTCCACAATATAAATACAAGGCACAAGGTTTGCTGGTGAGACGTCCTCTGCACTAGGAGTAAAGTCAGATCTCATTTTGGAATAAAAGTTTCGGATTCCAAGCATGGTATAAAATAAAATATTTAATGTTAGGACATTCATCCAAAGTACCAACTAAATTCAAACTTCTAAAAGTATTAAGGAGTAGGAACTAATAAGGCTGCACATGGATAGGCTCTTGAGACTAAAGAAGTTATGGGATATTTTTTAAATTAAAAAAGAGAAATAAAAACACTTTGAAATGAAAGCCTGGGTTTAAACCATCAGCACAAAAACTAGGTAGCCATAAAAATAAAACAAATACAAGCTAAATGTTCAGCAAGACCAAAAGAAGCTTCCATTTCCCGCCCACTTAAAAAAAACACTAACCACACCCACACAGGCTATCTAGCTATGACTCTTCTGAGAAAGAGCTTCTTTTGTTTTTGTATGTCCTCTCCTACTATTTTGACAGGCTTTTAAAAATAATATATTGTCATTTCATTCATATAAAACCAGAGCTGTTAGCTTACTGACAATAGAAAATTTGTGTGTTAAATATTTTTAAGCTGTAAGTCCCACATGCTAGATTAATGTTTACTTTTAATTATTCAAAATATTTTTAACTCAATGCAGATTTATTAGGTTGATGAAAAAGTAATTGTGGTTTTTGCCATTAAAAGTAAAGGCAAAGAGTGCAATTACTTTTACACCAGAGTAATACATTTGTGAGAGTGCTAAGGGAAGGACAGCTTGCATTACAGACTTTTTTTAATATCATAAAGGCAAAATGTAAGCAGTGTTTCACATCCAAATGTGGGAATTTAAAGATTATTTTATTTTGTTTTGCTTCTGCGTTTCTGTATTTTCCAAATTTCTACCATAGCATATATATTTTCTATTAGATATAAAATAAAATAGCGTTTACTTTTCAAATACGGTAATTTTCATCAGTAAAGATAAAACATTGAAGCCAGGTGTTTTGACTCCATTAACATAAACTTCTTTTTAAAAATGTGCTATAGCTCTCATTTTGACACTCCTTCAAGCCCTTCCTAATTAGTCCATAGTTCATTTCACTTCAAACATTTCTTCTTTGTGTTTGCAGTTGAAATATTCTCTTAACAACTCAGAAGGCTGCAGAAAATGCTATGCTTCATCAGGCAAAATGGATTAAAAAAGGGAGTGTGCTCAACATTGACAGTGAAGAATGTCATTGTTTGACAAACTATGCAGCAATCTGAGATTCAGCAGTTTCCTTTCCATTTAAGAAGCTGCATTGTAAACGAGACGCTAAATCATGAAGAGAGGCAAGATTTGTCTAGGAAATTAAATGTATGTTAGAGACCCTGATTGAGACTCTTTTTTGTCAATTCTAAAGAACTCTACTGCTAGATGGGCCGTTATTCCAAAGGTTCCACTGTCTAGTTATTTTTCTTTGGGTATGACTGCCTCCCCAGCCTCTACAGACTATACCCCCGCCAGGAAAATTGTTCATGGTGTTGGTTTGCAGGAAGGGAGTGCCTGGGCCTGCTTGTCGGTACCAATTCTTATTGCTCTCTGTTTTTCTTCAGGTCTCACAGAATACTGCCGCAGCAGACTAGTCAAGAGGTGGGGTAGGACCACAGAGCTCGGGACACTAACGCCTTCCTCCACTGGGATGGCCTTCTCAGGAGGTTGTTCTGATCACCCCTGGTTCCAGTTCTTTTCTATCATTGGGTCAGCCCTGTGTTCAGATTCTGAGAAGTGTCCCAAGTGCAACCCACACAAAAAGACCAGGAGCTGCAAATCATTCTAAATGTGAAGGTCTTTGAATCTTATGGAGCATTTTCATATAAAAATTACTTCTTATTTGATCTTCACAAAGCTTACCCTATGAGATCGACATGATCTGCATGTTACAGAGACAGCCAGATTAAGGATTGAACCCACATTTTCAGGCTCCATTTTTGTGAAAACAGTTCATTTTTTTGGTTTTGCTTCTTTGTTTTCTAAGGTGTCCTTAGTAAGTCACTTTCCTCAAAGGCTGAAACAAACAAACAAAAAGCAACCATAAACACAAAACAAAAGCAGAAAAGAAAAAAAAGAGAAAAAAGACCCTTTCTGATAAATGGCAAATTTAAAGTGCTGATAATATGAAGATACATTTAAATTGAAAATACATTTGCCATAGCTTTTAGAAGCATTCTTGGAAAGCTTTCCTGTACCCTGAAACCACCTACTTTGCATGACCAATCTCCTCCATGTGGGAAGAGTATGCAGAAGGCATTTGCCAAAGACGCTGCAGCACCTCAGCACTGCAGGGGCGGCATGACCTTCACTATTTCTGCCGTATGATTGGGTGACTTCAGTACTGCTCCTAGCATGAAAGCTGGCTCTATTTTATGCGATTTCCACTGCCCCACCCTACTTGAACCAGTGTACAGTGTTAAAGATAACAAATGACCCCATCTGCTGTTCCTGACCATGCTGTATGTGCCAAGTTTAAATAAGGTAGTCTTACCTCGTGTCCTGTCTGGGCAAGCACAATGACCCTCTTTAGTACCCATTCCCCTCTGAGATCACAGACTAAGTCTAATTTCCAATTTTCTAGACTCCATTGGAAGGTTGGTTATGTCAATCCACAAGTTTTGACACTCTGGGCTTTTCAAATGAATTCAAGTTAGAAGGTACTCAGAAGTCTCTGAGTTTAATGGCTAAAGACAGTAAGAAAATCAGGAAACCTTTGAGTGGTTTTCAAAATGAATTTCTTACAGAGTCTCACACTTAGAGGCAACTAAAATATAAATTATTTATATGTAAACTGTTTATTCCCCTAGCAGATGCCAGTATCTTCAAGCGAACTGTTGTGAAGACACTAGAGCTTTTAGGGTTCTGGTTCTATATCCCTGTAAAATCTGTAGAGCATTAAAAACCTCTATTTTTAAAACACTCCACAGTTGATTCTGATAATCAAGTCCTCTTTTCAAGAATGTCTGTTGATTTCTATTTGGAGAAAAAGGAGAAATAAAAAATAAAGCCAACAAACAGCCAGGACCATCTTAAGGGATTAAACTCTGTCTTCCCCGCCCCTCCCCTCCGCCATTGTATGGTCTGCATAGCAGTTAATACTCTCTGAAATCACCTTACTTTTTACTTGTTTCTTCTCACCCACTTACTCATTGTATACACTCCGTGAAAGCAGAAATATTGTCTCTTTTACTTTGTACTAAAGATTGTTAAATGAAAAAAAAAAGACTTCAGATAGCACCTCTATTCACTCTACCTTTCATATGTTAAAAGATATTAAAACCCTGTACATTTAAGTGATTTAAAAATTTTCCACAACCACAATAAATGACTCAGGATAAAAAACCTGGGTCTCTGTGCAGCTCAAGTGTTGGTTATTGTGTGCTAGTTACTTTCAGATGGTCACCTGCTCAAGTCCATTTATCTAGATAGTATTAATTGATTATCAATAAGTCAGGCACCTGTTAGGTGTTGTGATGAATACAAAAAGTATAATAACCCTCTTCTTGCCTTAAAGAATTTATTATCTAGTAAGTACAATAAAACCTGTCCACTGAAACTACTCCCCGAAATCATTCCTCCTCCTTCGTGAATAAAACCACTGAATCTTTGGCATATTCACCAAAGACACAGAAATTTGGCACTCATATTTTGGTAGAGTCAAATGTATTGTACAAGCTATAAAAATCCACTACCAAATTAATCCACCTGTGTGCCTGTTACCCAAGATACTGGTACATGTCACTATTGGCACATGGTTATGATGGAATTTTGGATGTGACTTCTAGCTATCTATTCCCGACCACCTTTTGTCACAGAATTTGCTGATCCCTAAATAGCCACCTTGAGGACGGGAAGAGAGGGGATCTAGTACAAACAATAAATTAAGTCTTCATTTCTAAGTGTTTACCCAAGGCCTGAATTTTTCTAAATGACTTCAGGACTATATTTGTTAATACAGGGCAGGCAAAAATTTCATGTTGTCAGCAAAACTTTGATGGTATCAAAATAAATATGAGTCATATAATTTCAGCTTTTGAAGGTGGGGTTTGAGAAACTAGACAAGAAGACTTCCTGACTGGCAGGAAGGGGGACAGCAGCAGCCCCCCGGGAACGGAGAATCCCACATCTTCACCCCTACTCAGTGCAATTGCAGAGACCACCGCCAGGGTGCCTAAGCCTGGTGCATTGAAGCAAAGGAGAATTTCTTTTTTCCGTCAACATTCTGATGCTGCATGAAACAAACACATCTTTTGTGACTCTTGCAGTCTCAGACAGATCAAAGCTTTCAAGAGGAGGTATTGCCGGACAGTTTCATTGCTCAGGGCTAATGATTCACAGGAGCATCCACCCAGGAAAGTTGCTAAGCTGGTTTGCTGACTGTTTAGTGAAGACTTTTAAAGAGATATTGCCACATTTGACAGAATTTTATTTTACATAAAAATTCTACAGAGAGAGAACAGTGAAAAGACAATTCATACTATGATAAAGTAAATGAAGTTTCTTTTAATTTTCATCCTTAAAAACTATATTTAAAAATGAACTGAAGAACATGACAAAAATTTTCCTCAAACATCCCATTCAAAAGGTAGATTTAAAGTTTCTCTGTCTGTGGTGCTATTAAACTCTGCAGAAATGCAGGTAAGCTGGAAATGTGCCATATGTTACTGTGGGAAAATCATGATAAAATATTACTCAATAAAGCCCTGTCTGGAGACTGTACACACAGGTGTGGGCACATGAACACCATCAACAACCTTCCTTACATTGTAAAAACCAAAGCATATGCATGCTTAAGTATTGTTCTTACTTGAATACAGTTTGCTTAGACCAAAAAAGAGCTACTAAATAAATCCTTTTACAACCACCATTTCACATGGTTTTCTGGGAACTTTCATTTGGCAGGAATTCTGTGCCTTCACATATCTTTTACCTAAGTCTTAAAATGAGAGATGTAATTAAAAAAATACACCTAACTATTTGGGAGGCTGAGGTGGGAAGATCGCTTGAGCCCAAGAATTCGAGGCTGCAGTGAGCTAGGATTCTGCCACTGCACTCCAGCCCGAGCAACACAGTAAGATTCTGCCTCTTAAAAATAAAAATAAATAAAGAAAACAAAACAAAAAAAAACAACTAAATTAAAATTGTGACATGATTTTAAAGACTCTTGGCTTGGTCCCTCTCCACTGGGATTGGATTGGATGCTTCCTTTACTTGATCTCTACAGGTTTTGGCGTCTTTATCTGCGACAAGGCCTGCAGCACAGTGCCTGAACCAGGAAGTGGTCCAGCCAATGGTTTGTTGAATGGATGGCTAACTACATCTAAGGTTATTTTCTTTATATCATGTGTTTTATGAATATCCATTCTGCCAAATAATAGCTGTAAAGCCTATGGTAGAATGAGAAGTAGAATAATTTGAGTGATCCAATAATGATTTCAACACGTGACACTAGAACACTACCAGTTTGAGCCAAGTCCCATGGTTCTTGCTTGTAATTCCAGCACTTTGGGAGGCGGAAGTGAGCAGACCACCTGAGTTCAGTTTAAGATCAGCCTGGGCAACATGGTGAGACCTTGTCCCTACGAAAAATCAAAAATATTAGCCAGGCATGGTGGGGCACACCTATAGTCCCAGCTACTCGGGAGGCTGAGGTGGGAGGATGACTGGAGCCCAAGAGGTCTACGCTGCAGTGAGCCACGGTGGCAACACTGCACTATGGCTGGGGCAACAGAGTGAGATCCTCTCTCAAAACAACAACAACAAAACAAACACTGAACCCCAAAACACTACCAATTTGAGATTGAGGTGTGCAAGCAAATTTCTTCTTTGGAATGTTTAAATACTGTCATAGACTCAAGTTAAAAGATAAATGACATGTATTTGCAATCTACTGTGTCCAGGAGCTATACTTTGTATAAATATGGTCATATTTAACTGTCGCAACAAACCTATAAGGTGTTATTCCAACCGTTCTACAGACATGAAGAAAATGAGACTTAGAGAAACTTCCTAGTTAGTAGGAAGAAAAGACGGGGTTCAAAGTTGAGTCTGTCTGGCTCTAACAGCAGCGCTCTTTACACATAGCTAGTAGCATTTTTAGTTATTCAAATCTTAGTGTTAATTATTTCATTCACACCTTAGTATGAATTATTTTATTGAGACCTATTTTCTGCTGAATACAGATACTCCTCAGTTTGCAGTGGGGTTACCTCCCAGTAAACCCATCCTAAGTTGAAAATATCGTAAGTTGAAGATGTGTTGAATATACCTGGCCTGCTGAACAGCATATCTTAACCTAGTCTACTTTAAACATGCTCAGAATGCTTATGTTAGCCTACAATTGGGCAAAATCACCTAACACAAAGCCTATTTTATGATAGAGTGTTGAATATCTTATGTGATCAATAAATACTATACTGAAAGTGAAAAACAAAATATTTGTACAAATACTTAAAGTACAGCTTTTATAGCATACATATTGATTTCTGTCATCATAACATGAAAATCTGAAGTCAAAACATTCTAAATCAGAGACTGTATGATGTAACAGTCTTCCTGAGAAAAGGGAGTTTTCAGGAAAAGAAAAAAAAGTGGACAACTTTAAAGAAGAAGGTAAGAGTAGAAATCTGGGCCACTATAGTGATGCTTTGCAAATACAGCATGAGGTTTGCAAGGTGCTGAATGCATTTATGTTGTGTTGAAGTTAAGCAGAGTATCTTGTGGGAAAGAAATGAAATGCTGCGGGAGAAAATCATGGTAAAGGCTTTCTCTTCGAATTTGGATATATTTGGTTTTAATAATCACTGGTCATTAGAGAAATGCAAGTCAAAACCACAATAAGATACTATCTCACACCAGTCAGAATGGTGATTATTAAAAAGTCAGGAAACAACAGATGCTGGTGAGGTTGTGGAGAAATAGGAATGCTTTTACACTGTTGGTGGGAGTGTAAATTAGTTCAACCATTGTGGAAGACAGTATGGCGCTTCCTCAAAGATCTAGAACCAGAAATACCGTTTGGCCCAGCAATCCCATTACTGGGTATATACCCAAAAGATTATGAATCATTCTACTCTAAAGACACATGCACACGTTTGTTTATTGCAGCATTATTTACATTAGCAAAGACTTGGAATCAACCCAAATTTCCATCAATGATAGACTGGATAAAGAAAATGTGTCACATATACACCATGGAATACTATGCAGCCATAAAAAAGGATGAGTTCGTGTCCTTTGGAGGGACATGGATGAAGCTGGAAACCATCTTCAGTAAACTAACACAAGAACAGAAAACCAAATACTGCATCTTTTCACTCATAAGTGGGAGTTGGACAATTAGAACTAATAGACACAGGGAGGGAAACATCACACATCAGGGCCTACTGGGGGGCCTGTTGAGGGTGGGAGGCAAGGGGAGAGAGAGCATTAGAATAAATACCCAATGAATGTGGGGTTTAAAACCTAGATGGTGGGTTGATAGGTACAGCAAACCACCATGGCACAAGTATACCTATGTAACAAACCTGCACATCTTGCACATGTATCCCAGAACTTAAAGTAAAATTTGAAACAATAAAAATAATGGGGAATGGAGCAGTACATCTTTAAGTTATGAAGTGATGCTGAATGCATCCTTTTTGGGAAATTATTTCTAGTATATTGGTTAACTTAAGCAACCATACATTTGCTTATTTAAAATTCATTTTAGCTGATCTTTCGTTTCCATGAGAACCTAAATGATGGTTAAGAAGAGTATGAGTGGAAAAAATGTCAAGCTTGGGACAGAGGACTGGAATGTTCTCTACAAAGACAAATAGAGCCCCACTTCTTCAGCACGAATAACTTGAGTTTTGGAAATGAGAAAGGCAGGCTCACCTACTCAGTCGGCAGGCTCATAGTGTGTAACGTAAGGCCTAGGTTTCTTTCATGCACATCGCTTTATGAAAAAGCAACTGTAAATGCCTATCATTACTTAGTAAGTCCTTTGCTTCTGAAGAACAACTCATAGTGACTAAACACAGGTGCCAAATGTTAACAAATTAGACTCTTTTCCTATGACTGTCAGTCCATCTTTTGCTAAGAATTCCAAAGTCTTGCGTATGTCCCAATAGCGGATGTTCTCAAAGCCAGCCTATCAGTGGTAAAGAACACCTACTCTGGGAAGAGAACTCACTCTGAGAAACTCTGGAAAGGAATTGAATGCTTTAATTGTTTTTGCTGTGTCTCTTTAATTGTCAAGTATGTTACTCTGCTTGTTTCATTGCTTAGGCACCCAAGCAATGAGACTCTTCCTGCCATGTATGCCAATACATCACTATTTCCACTACTGGAAGTAAGAAGATGGTGAACACAAAAGTCATTACCGGATGACATTGGCACACAACATTATGGCAGCTTTTACATCCTATTACAAAGTTTATTTATGCTAATATATGTTAGTTTATATTCTCTCACCACAGATTGGTAAACAGAAATGGAAAAAAGTAGACTGATATTTTCAAGGCAATAGGGTAGAGAGAGTGTGTGTGTAATGTGTGTGTGTCTGAATAGATATTTCATGCCCCTTAAAAATAATGTGACTATTTTAAGTTAATCATTATCAAATATTATCACATTCTATTTTTCTAACAAAGAAAGATATATTAGATGACTGAGTTCAAATAAGCCTCTACTACTTACTGATTGTATGACTTCAAGAAAGTTACCAAGTGTAGCCAAGTCTCAAGTATCTCATCTGAAACGTGAAGTAATAATTTTTTCTAATGCATAAGATTGTTGTGAAGACCGAAGTCCTCTTTGGTGCTCCTTGAACCTGGCTGGGCATGGTGGCTCACACCTGTAATCCCAGCACTTTAGGAGGCTAAGGCAGGAGGATCACTTGAGCTCAGGAGTTTGAGACCAGCCTGGGCAACATGGTGAGACCTCATCTCCAGAATATTCTTTTTTTAAATGAGCCGGGTGTGATGGCTTGTACCTATAGTCCCAGCTTCTTGGGAGGTTGAAGTGGGAAGACCACTCAAACACAGGAGGTCGAGTCTGCAGCAAGTGGTGATGGGGCCATTGTACTTCAATCTGAGCAACAGAGTGAGACCCTGTCCCAAAAAATAAATAAATAAATAAATAAATAAATAAATAAATACAATAAAAATAAAGAGGATGATCCATATAGTGTGCGTAGTGTAGTGCCCAGCATGTAACAAGTGCTCAGTTAATTTTTTTTCTCAAGAAATGAATTTTTAGGTTCCAACTAATCTTTATTTCACAGTCTAGTTAATTACTCCAGGTTAAAGTCTTTCTATATTTCTACTTCTCCTAAAATCCAGAGTTTAACGTGAAACATATACAAACTCCTAACACAAATATGGTGGCAAACATGAAGAGTTACCTTTTGAAGTAATTTGGAAGTTGATGAAATTGGAATCACTTTTCAACCTTATATTCTTCTTCCACACATAGTAACTGGTAATTTACTTGCTTGTTCTATGACTCTTCAGGAACACAGAGAAAATAGAACAAACTTTGTCTAAAGAGTTAAGTTTAAATATATCCATCCCAGGTGGATGCAGATTGGGAAATTATTATTATTATTATTTTCCGCTCTGCCATCAGGCTGGAGTCCAGTGACACCATCTCAGCTTACTGCAACCTCCACCTCCTGGGTTCAAGCGATTCTCCCACATCAGCCTCCCTAGTAGCTGGAATTCCGGACACCCACCACCACATCTGGCTAAATTTTGTTTTTTAGTAGAGACAGGGTTTCACCATGTTGGCCAGGGTGGTCTTGAACTCCTGACCTCAGGTGGTCTGCCCGCCTCAGCCTCCTAAAGTACTGAGATTACATGTGTGAGCCACTGCACCCAGTCTAATTGGGAAGTTCTAACGAAAGGCAAATGACACTTCAGAGAATTAGTGCCCAGAGATAATTGCAGTTGACTTTAATATAAGCTCCAAATAGTAAAACAAACATGAATTTTTGAATGCATAAAAACACAAAAATATCTCCCACATATTTCTTCATCTAAATATGCCAGAAAGGTGCCTGGCCTATACTGAAAAGACTCAAAAGGAAGGGGAGCCATGGGAACATCCTCGTGCTGAACTGGAGTTTGTAATCTCCAATCAGATCTGTAGGCATGCTTCCCAATCCTTGCAAAAGCTAAATGGGCCTAATGCTCTACCTACCTATCCCATTTTAATGTGATATTTATAGGTCATGAACAACTGTTAAAATGTATTTCAGTAGAATAATTTTGTCATACAATGCCAAGTATATTGTTTCAAGTGCCGCTGCTAGTTTAGAATCGAATGCTTTAATTGTTTTTGCTGTCTCTCTGTAATTGTCAAGTATGTTATTCATGCTCTTGTTTCATTGCTTAGGCACCCAAGCAATGAGGCTCTTCCTGCCATTACGCCAATACATCACTATTTCCACTACTGGAAGTAAGAGGACAAAAGTCATTACTAGATGACATTGGCACACAACATTATGGCAAATTTTACATCCTAAATAAAGTTTATTTATGCCAATATATATTAGTTTATGTTCTCTCACCACAGATTGGTAAATAAAAAAAAGCAGACTGGTATTTTCAAGGCAGTAGGGTAGAGTGTGTGTGTGTAATGTATGTGTGCCTGAATAGATATTTCACGTTCCTTAAAAATAATGTGACTATTCTGAGTTAAACCATTATCAAATATTATCGCATTCTATTTTTCTTACAAATAAAGATATATTAGATGCCAGAGTAATTGTTACTATTCATCAACTATTGAATATTCTTCTCAGGAAAAACATACATAATTTTATCTATTCATTAACTCTCTCTCCCCAAGAGTTCTCTTGCCAAAGATGGTTGAAGTGCCGTAACTACAAAATGACTTCAGGATACAGAATGATATGGAGGAACAAAAAGACTGACCATTCAAAATGATTTTTAAAAATACCGAGAAACACACAAACCAACAAATAGTGAACTTCATAGACACTGAAAAACATGTGATCAAAATGAGGTTTTCTGATGTAAGCACAACGGGAAACATTGGAGGTGGAACAAACTATTAAGTCATTAAACTTCTTTCAGAGAAGGACCATTCTTTTTAAATTTTTGATGACAGTGAGATGCAGCAAATATTTTTGCAATAGTTTCAGAAGTTTGATAGACACAAGTGCTTGAGTGCAGTTCTCAAATGTATTCACTAAGATTTGAGATTTGTAATTCAATAACCCATGATGCTGGAATAAGGACCCATAGAAGTGCCTAATTTAAATTCTAAGGTATGTTAATTAGTATAAGAAAATATTTAAAAAATAAACAGATATTTGTGCTTTGTTCTGTAATGTAGATTTTCGTAGTTTGACCGGTCTACTTAAGTCATCTGAATTTGCCTAATGAGTTTGATCACACTTAGATTTTCAAAAATGTGGGCTCTCTGAAGCAGTGACTGAAAGTGCCTGGTACATGTTAGGCCCTTAATAATGTTGTTGAATGAACACTCAACAAGTAAATGGGTGAGTTACCAATTGCACAGGTAAAAACAGTCATGCTTATGGAAGCAATGAACAAATAAACAGTAAGCTAGAATTACAAATGCTGCACATTTCATTTCTTATTGGCCACAATTTGGTTCATCTAGAAACAATTTTAAAATCAAGTAGATTTTAGCTCTCATTTGTATTTTTCGTTTTTAGCTCTCATTCATAATTTTAGCTCTCATTCATATTCTTTTCTTATTGCTATTGAGAATATCTATTTTCTCCCTAATAATCATTCCTATTTTTTTTTTTTTTAACAAAATACCTTCTTTGAAGATATTGAGATAGAAATGTTCATTCTGGATATTTTAAAACAAGAGATGCTTAGTGAAGACCAAGAAAATGACAAAATTTTTTTTGCAAATATTTATGTGAACTAGAAGATACTCATACTTAGGGAGTGTAATGCCTAAACTTTTGTCCAAAGCTTTGTTTTAGATTGTTTTAATGATTGTTGAATATTTGGTAATAAGATGAAAATATTGAAAACCATAAAAGTGTTAGTTCTAACTCAATTTATCTTTCTCTCTATAATAAGCCCATATTTACAAATTATACTTGTATGACTGTGGTCAAAAGCGACTCATCTTTCCTTTAAAAAAAATCCATATGGAATTGGAGAGCAGTTTAAAACAACGTCAAATGAGATTTGCCATGTTGATAGTCATTCCCATTGGCTCAGTCCCTGCTCTCTTGTTTACCTTTTCCTTCTGGGACTGTCATTCAAGCTTGTGGTGTCAACTCTCACTTCTGTGCCAAAGATTCACAAAAGCATCTTCTATCATGCCTTCTTATCTTGCTACTATTCTTGTGTTTGCATCTTTCTATTGTTGGTGATGTTGTCAGCCCAGCACACTCTGTCCTGGGTCAGCCACACTCAGAAGAAGAAACTGCACTCTCACCTCCCAACTCCTGGTCACAGACAGCACTGAGCACATTCTGGTGGGATGGCCACAGACAGCCATCTCAGTGACCTAAATGACTCAGGGATCTCACAGTTCTTCCAGCTGCGCATGCATGAAACCTGAAATCATCTTGATCCCTTCTTTCTTTTCTGCTGTGTTTCCAAGCCTTACCATCCCCCTTTTGTTAAGCTTTTCCTCTTTATTCTCACTGCCAAAATCCAACCCCCAACCTCCAATCTCTGTGACTTCCCTGCTGTTTTACAGGTTACTTATTATCCCAGCCCTTGTCCAATCTAGCCCATCCTGAAAAATGTGGTTGGACTTGCCCTGAAAAAAATCAGCTCATTATGTTGGCTTTTTTTTTTTGCCATATTCAAGAATAGGCAGTAAGTATACATGAGGCACAAACTAGCCATGCAAATTATAGCAGTGTTTTCTAGTCATTGCAGTCGCAAGTTTATATTCTCTCTGAAAGTAGATAGAATATTATTAAGGAGAAAATTATTAAGGAGAAAAAAACATGTTCTCATAGCAGTACATGAAGAATATGAATAAGTGCTGAAATCTCTGCTTGATTTTAAAACTGTTTGCAGATGAACTAAATCATATTCAAAAACAAAATGAAAATAAAACACATAGCATTTGTAATTCTAGCTTGCTGTTTATTTGTTCATTGCTTCCACAAATTTAACTGTTTTTATTGGTGTAATCCATAACTCATTCATTTACTTATTTTTGTGTGTGACAGAGTCTGACTCTGTCACCCAGGGTGGAATGCAGTGGCACAATCACAGCTCACTGCAGCCTTGAACTCCCAGGCTCAGATGATCCTCCCACCTTAGCTGGGACTACAGGCATGCACCACCATGCCTAGCTAATATTTATGTAATTTTTGTAGAGATGAGATTTTGCCATGTTGTCCAGGCTAGTTTGGAACTCCTGGGCTCAAGTGATCCACCTGTCTGAACTTCCCAAAGTGCTGGGATTATAGGCATGAGCCACTGAGCCCAGCCAGTTGTATGATTTTCAGCAGGGTCTGTACACACTGACTTCCATTAAGACAACTCTTCTTGCCAGAGACAAGGCTGGACCACTCTCTCCAAGGACAGTGACAGACATCTACACAGGAAGAGCCGGACTAGCAATCTGATAGAGAAATAGATTACAGCAAGAATATTACTTCCACTTAAAAGCATATATTTTTTGAGGTGGCGTGAAACTACTTTACATGATAAACAGATGTTTTACTCATGTTGGATTATTAACCTATCTGATATAAATTCTACCCCTCTCCATGAAAAAAATCTGTAAGGCTACTGACCTCCCCCTAGTAGCTAATTTTTATTTGATTCCCTGGACGTTGCAAATTTTAAGAGTTTTCTTACTGAAGCATAAAGAGTAAGCACAAGAGTGATATAAAAAAATATTTAGCAACCCATTTGACATGGGCACTGAGTGATCAGCATGGCCACCACCTGGAGAAGACCGGGTTGGCTGGCTCGCGCATCCTGGCTGCCCATCATCCCGGGCATATGTGACCCTGGTGCATGGGACACAGGCTCAGGGGACCTCTGCTACCCAACCATGCAGGGCCATGGTGTGTGGGGAGCGTCTCTGCTTAGGATACAGATTTCTTAGGCCTGGGACCCAGAAACTCTGGAGTTGTGGCTCAGTGGTCTATTTTATAAACTCTCCAGATGATTTTGATGCAAAGACAGAGACCTAATCTACGTGGATTGTTCCCACTATCCCCTTCTTTGCCCTCATAACTTGGCATAAAAGATGGGGACTAGAGAGCAGGCAGTTTGCAGATGACATTTGTTCACTCTTTCATTCTCCAATGTGTACTTTTTTTAGAAGGAATAAAGATTAAATTGGCTAACAGAATCTTGTGAAAATAACAGTGAAATAGAAAGACTATGATTGGTGTTAATAATATGGCCTTAACACCCATTGTTAAACACCTAATTGTACATTTTTATTCCATATGGTAATAGTTTATGTAACCTTAGGTTCACAGGCTAATAGTCTAGGTTTCAGTTTTTAAATTTATTGCATGAAGATAATGGAAAAGAGTTATTTTTTCATTTACATTTTTTGACAATTTGATTATTTGCATGAGAGAATTTTAACATACAGAGATACGGTGTATGAAAAAAGCAGGTTTCAGTCAGGCTAAATTTTCAGACAGAAGTCAAAAATTAAAATTAAAAATATTAGATGAAAATCTTGAAAAGGTAAATTGTA
Organism: Cheracebus regulus; assembly: GCA_963574635.1. NCBI lineage: Eukaryota > Metazoa > Chordata > Mammalia > Primates > Pitheciidae > Cheracebus > Cheracebus regulus. Next base: position 26,804 of record CAUYQU010090771.1, read on the forward strand.
TATTGCATTCTCTTAACATAATTCTCCTTTGGTTAATAATTCAGGATCAACATGAATAGTGATTGTTTTATTTATATGCAGTGTGCTTAATTCTCTTTCCTATTTGGTTGTTTCTAATCACCTCTAGATTTGAAAGTGATTTAATAAAACACTTAAGAGCGTGAAAACTGAAAATAAACAGTTTCTGAAGGAAGATGTACAATTCAAAGCATGAATTGCATGAGCTTTAAGTTTGTTGATTTCATGACATTGACTTAACAGGTCAGATACCTTTTACTTCATTATTGATCTTTTTGCCAGTTCTTGTTAAGTGAAGTTCTATTTTTCTTTTCTTTTTTCTTTTTTGAGACAGAGTCTCACTCTGTCATCCAGTCTGGAGTGATTTCAGCTCACTGTTACTTCTACTTCTCAGGTTCAAGCAGTGCCTCAGCCTCCTGAGTAGCTGGGAGTACAGGCACATACCAGCATGTCCAGTTAATCTTTCTGTAATTTTAGTAGAGACGGGGTTTTGCCATGTTGGCCAAGCTGGTCTCAAACTCCTGACCTCAGGTGATTTGTCTGCCTCAGCCTCCCAAAGTGCTGGGATTACATGCGTGAGTCACCGTGCCTGGCCGAGATTCTGATACAGAAAAGTTAAAAAAAATCTAATCTCTTAAGAAATCAGTATGCTCAGCTAGGTACGGTGGCTTATGCCTATAATCCCAGCACTTTGGGAGGCCGAGGCGGGCAGATTACAAGGTCAGAAGTTCGATACCAGTTTGGCCAACATAGTGAAACCCCGTCTCTACTAAAAATACAAAAAATTAGCTGGTGTGGGGTGTGTGCCTGTAATGCCAGCTACTAGGGAGGCTGGGCAGGAGAACTGTGTGAACCCAGAAGGCGGAGGTTGCAGTGAGCTGAGATCACATCATTGCACTCCAGCCTGGGTGGCCGTGGAAGACTCCACCTAAAAGCAACAACAGAAGCAACAAAAGAAATGAGTAGGCTCAATTCTTTTTAAAAATGTGTTACTTCCCCTAAGTTTTAAGACAACTCTACTTGTAATCTGACATTTTATAAGAACTATAAACTTGTGAATCTCTCTGAATTTGAGATTCTATCAAATTGAACTCAACTGAATAAGGACATATATGTAATCAGAAAATAAACTATTAAATGTATTTTGAAGAAATTTGTATTCACTTGGCAACTGAATGTCTCACCTAATCAAAACCTTATTTAACTAACATAGGTTGCGATTTTCCTCCTCAGAGAGGTAAGACAGAGCCTGTGTTATTCCTATGTAGTCACTGCGTCATTCTGGCATGTCTTTGGTTAGGTATGACTCACTGAACAGAAAAGACCATCTTTCACTACTGAAAATAAGACTTGTTTAAACAGAGCATTGTTAATCCTACTCGGTTGAAACAGGAGGATACCTGGATGATTATCCTGCTATTGTCTTTTTTAACTATGAACTGATGACTGTCTCATAGCTGGGAATTATAGCTTGGGGTCATTGTATAACCAAAAATCTAAAATAAATTAAAAACAAAGTGAAATTGATAACAATTTCACAGTGATCAAAAAAGCACATAATATTTCATATTTCATACAATGAATTGCTGTTCATTGTGGCCTCCACTGTAACAGTATCTTAATTCTTACAAGCTTACAAGCGATATGATGTTTTGTAATGTTGGGGAAGTGAATTAACAGTTGGAGGTAGTTTTATCTCGCAGTCAAACTAGATTTTTGTTAAGGAACTTGAGTTAGAATCCTTTTCCATGCCTTTTTGTATATTAGTAAAAAGTTAGTGATTAACTGATGTAGCATATACTATTTTTAAAAGTTTTTAAAAAGAATTTAAAAAAATACTGTATATAGTTTTTTATACATTTTATACATTTATATACATTTTTATGCAAATGTATAAAAGATATATATTTTTTATACATTTACAAGTTTCATTTTCTCTTGGGCCTATAGAGATACCATAATTTTTTTTTAATCTTGTTCCAGGAAATTCTCAAAATGAGGATTCTTTATGCACATAAAAGTTCTTATACACTACCATCCAAACAGGCAAATAGATAGACTCTATTGTAACGAAAGCAAAAAAACCTAGAGGACACAACTGAGTCAAAAGGAAACTAGCCAGTCACTTTCGACCTGTAATAGATATTTGACATATGATACCTTTATTGTACCTCAAATGCAACATAATCTACCTTGTGATATTATTGTAATCACTTATACAAATAAAATGTTACCACAGTCCTCTGACATGCTAGGAATAATGTGTGTGTGTATATATATTATTATAATATGTGTATGTATATATATTATTATATAATATATTTGATACAAAAATACATATATCATACATATATCAAATATAGACATATATATTTCTCAAGACAACCATGTGTATTTACTGATGAGAAAATCGCAGTCTACAGGAGTTAAGCAGCTTGCTGAAATTTATACAGTAGTAACAAATCAGAATCCAGTTCTAAGTTTAGAAGCAGCACTGTTAACCATTTGTTTTAAGTAACACAACTGTGGAAGATAAAGATTGCTTACCTTTTTTTTTTTTTAAAATCTTTTTCTCCTTAGCATTTAAAAGTAGAATAGCATATAAATTCTATTCTACTAACATTCTATTCTCTTCTAATCAAATATAAATTCTATTCTCTGTGGTCAATAGACTATACAGACGAAGAAAAAAGTTATTGGTCAAACACAAAAATGTCAAGAGGACATTGCTAGAGCAAGTGGTCATGAAGAGGTACCTGTCTGAGAAAAGAAAAAAATTAATTGACAGGAAAAATAGAAATAGAAGTAGAAGCAGTAGATTAGGTCTTGAAAAATATTAATTTAGAGACACAGAAGCAAAGTCTAAAAATCCCCAGATCAGAGAAAGACAAATATGACAAGAAATCAAAGAAAGACATAGCAAATAATTCTAGAAATTACAACTTATGTGCTAAAAACATCCGAAAGGAAGGAAGGAAAGAAGGAAGAAAGAAAAGAAGGATGGAAGAAAGGAAAGAAAATGAAGACAGCACAAGCAATAATCAAAGAACCAATGAAACGAAACAACTTAAAGACTTGTTTTTGGAATGGCATACAAAGTGTCACTCAAAATTTAATGAAGGAAAAAACATCTGATCGTATATTAGTAAAAAGTTAGTGATTAACTGATGTAGCATATACTATTTTTAAAAGTTTTTAAAATGAAAATTTAAAAAATACTGTAGTCAGTTATTTCTGTCAATAATATATAGAATTAGAATATATATATACACATGTATATAATTATATTATTTAAGTGACATGATAAATCTGCAGGAAAAAAGCATTTATTAATTCAATTAACAAATGTATTGCATATATAGTGGATGTCAGGGATTGTTCTAAGTTGAATGCAATTCTTGTATTAGGTTTTTATTTTTAATCAGAAGACATATTTTGCAAGGAAAAACTAAATACAGGTGTTCCTTGACTTACAGTAGGGCTATGGACTGATAAACACATCATGACTTGAAAATATCTTAAGCTGAAAATGCATTTATTACACTTGACCTACCAAGCATCATAGATTAGCTCTGCCTACCTTAAGCATGCTCAGGGCACTTACATTAGCCTACAGTTGGGCAATGTCATCTAACACAAAGCCTATTTTATAATTAAATGTTGAATACATCATGTAATTTATTGAATACTGTATAGAAAGTAAAAAATAGAATTATTGTATAGATACTTAAAATCTGTAATTATGGTAAAGTTAAACAAATGATAATTCAAACCATTCGTTCTAAGCCAGAGACCATCTGTAATAGCTTGGAATTAAATATTTATGAACTATTTTAGGAAAATACCAGAATTGTGGGTGGAGTGGATTAGGGAAGAAAGTGGGGAATAATAGCACACTAAAAGTTTCTCTTTGGTGGTGGGGATAAATGGACAAATTATTGGTGAGAGGAAAGAGATAAGAATCATTTAATTTAAATTAATAATAGAAAAATATTGATTTATATATGACCTTTAAAAATAGAAAGGTCTCCATGGTGCTTAACAGGAAGGTATCATAGTTCTTGCAATTAAAAGCAGGAAAAATGTGTGAACATTTTTCGACTTCTGGAGCTTAAGATGGGAATCACACACAAAGTTACGGACTGCCTGGTTGTGGCCATGTGACGAAATTCTTACCAGTAGAGTATGAACAGAACTGATACATAAAATTGCTGCCATAATTCAAAGGAAAACTGCTGCCCTTGATTTTCCTATTCTTCAAGCTGAACACAAATGTGTTCACTGGCCCACTTTGACCATAAAGTTAAGAATAAAGTCTGAGATGCTGAAAACAAACAAACAAACATGGAAGGGACCTGGATTCCTGGATGGCTAGATGGAGCGGGGTCACCTTAGAAATCTGAACTGCTCATTTTGGGACTATTATGTTACATATGAAACAAATAAATGTTTATTTTGTGCAGTGACTATATTTTGAGATCTCTTTATTACTGTAGCTTAGCTTTGACATAATGTTGAAGAAATTAGTATTGAAAGTGAGATGCAGACAGACATCACCAAAATATAAAAGATGTGGTATTGGCTTGAAAATCAAGGAACATAAGTAGGGACAAAATATAGTAGACTGGAAATATGGTTACCCTCAGTCTTGTGTTGAAAACATTTGGTAAAAATATTACATGCGACGATTGGCAAGACAAGCACATTTCCCATTGATCTTGTTCCTCTGGGTGAAGTGGTTAGAAATTTCCAGAAAGATAGTGTGAGATGGATGTTGATATTGTTGGATGTCGTTCCAAGTCTGGTGTTGAAATGTAATCGCTAATGTTGAAGGTGGGGTCTGGTGGGGGGGTGTTTGGGTCATGGAGGTGGATCCCTCAGGGCTTGGTGCTGTACTCATGATAGTGAGTGAATTCTCGTGAGATCTAGTTATTTAAAAGTGTGTAGAACCAACCCCCAACTCTCACTGCTGCTTCCAATTTGCCTTTCACCACCAGTAAAAGATCCCTGAGGCCTCACCAGAAGCCAAGCTGATGCCCAGCACCGTGATGCCTATACAGCCTGCAGAACTATGAGCCAATTAAACCTCTTTTCTTTATAAATTACTTAGTTTCAGGTCTTTTCTTTTCTTTTATATTTTTTCTTTTTTTTGAGACAGAGTCTCACTCTGTCACCCAGGCTGGAGTGCAGTGACGTGATCTAGGCTCACTGCAACCTGGGCCTCCTGGGTTCAAGTGATTCTCCTGCCTCAGCCTCCTGAATAGCTGGGATTACAGGCACCGCCATTATGCCTGGCTGAATTTTGTAGAGATAGGGTTTCACCATGTTGGCCAGGCTGATCTTGAACTCCTGACCTCAAGTGATCCACCCACCTTGGCCTCCCAAAGTGCTAGGATTACAGGCATGAGCCACCATACCCAGCTAGGTATTTTTTTATAGTAATGCAACAACAGCCTAAGACAGATAGTTATACTACAGAAGTTAGAAAACAGATACACTTAAAACTAAATTTTTAAAAATGGGATATGGTTATTGAAATACATAATCGATTATAAGAAAAAAAAAACCCTGCAGTTACTATGTTTTCAATGGATTGTGTTACCAAATTAGCTGTCAGCAAATTAGCAAAATTGTGAGACATGAAATAGTCTTCAAGGAATGCATACTCTCTGGTATTCATGTAAAAGACATAAAATAAGTGCCTGGAAAGCAAGGCTAGAGCCATAAAGACCAAAGACAAAGGAGTTCCTCTAAGAAAGTAGAACCAGAGACAGCCAGTCAGGTCAACCAAGAACCCACTCCCCTGCCAGCGCAGACAGATGAATGACTCTCTTCCAGCACAGTGATAATTGCTCTAGACCATTCTCTCTAGCGTGTTTCTCATGCTTTACTTTTCCACATTGTGGTTTATATTGCATTTATCCTATTCCTGCTCCACTACTGTTTATATAGAGGATGGGGATTAGAGAAAGATAACATATTGATCTGATGGAGAGGACTGTTATTTCAACCAGTGATCCTGAACTTTGAGCTGGCTGAAATAACTGAATTAGACTTTGGCTTATCTTCTTTGGAAAGGAAACAAGTATGTTCTATTTGTGGAAGGAAATTTACATCTAAAGAGTTGGGTGGCTAGAGCCAAATACTGTGTCAGAAACTGCTAACTGTCCACCAAATTCCATTCTCTCTTCTGCTGTAGTAATAGAATTTAAGTTGATCATATGAATTCCTTGGCAGAGATTACATTTCTCTGGGTCTTTTGCAGATGATAATGTGATGTGATGGTATTCTTGCCAATGCAATGTGAGCCAAATGGTTGGGTACAATTTCTGCCTCACTTGTTTTAAAGATAAGCAAAAGGCAAAGGGCCTGAGGTTGAAAGATGTGGCATGTGAAAGAAATAGGATGACTGGAGTGAAAGAAGCCAGAGAGCACAGGCCAGATCAGTACATAGTGCAAAGCTTGGATTTTATTCTGCAAGAAACAATTGAGCCAACTAATGATAAGGTTTAATTTACATTTAAAAAAAGAGATCTGACCGTGTTGGAGCAGAAAGAACATTTCAGAGGCTATTGCAAGAGCCCAGGTGAGTGATGAAGGTAGCTTAGTCTAGAATGGTGGTAGTGAGGGAGGATGATCAGCTCATATTCTGGATACATTTTGAATTATAAGCCCCTTAGAACATGCTCATTAATTGGCTGTAGAGTGAAAAGGAGCAGTCAACCCAGGTGACTTCTAAGTTTTGTCCAGGAAAATTGGATGAATGGGAAGATTGAGAGAGGAGCAAATCTGGGGTGTTGTCTTAAATCAAAAGTTTTGTTTGAGATATTTTAAATTTTGCCTACTAGATATCCATGTAGAGGTGTCGAGTAAGTGGTTACATAGCTGGGCCTCATTAGTTTAAAGATGGTGTTTAAACCTGAGTGAGAAATGAAATGTGACCACCAAATACATCTGTGTGTAGAAAATAAATAGAAGAGAATCCAGTACTTACTGGCAGTGTGAACAAAATGCAGAGGCCAGGAGGAGAGAAAGAATAATGAAGTCACAGAAGACGTATTTTGGAAGTTAAGTAAAGAAAGTGTTTCTGGACGGAGGTAATGATGGATTAAATGAAATGCTACTGTGCATCTGAGCTGTTGTGTGTGTTGTATGTGCTGTTGTTCTTTATTTATAAATAAAAAGAAAAAGATATGTCTCATACAGCCAAGTTTATATCAGAAATGCTTATAGGGCTATTGTTATTAGAAAAGAAAAAAAAATGATACTATTTATAAATCTCAACTGCCTTTTTTTTCTTTTTTTTTTTTTTGAGAAAGAGTCTTTCTTTGTTACCCAGGCTGGTGCGCAGTGGTGTGAACACGGCTCGCTGTAGCCTCCACCTCCCAGGCTCAAGCAATCCTCTTGCCTTAGCCTCCCAAGTAGTTGGGACTACAGGCACATGCCACTATGCCTAGCTAGTGTGTGTATGTGAGGAGATTTTATACACACACACACACACACACACACACACACACACCCGTATACACTGTACTATATGTATAGTAGAGACAGGGTTTTGCCATGTTGCCCAGGCTGGTCTCAAACTCATGAGCTCAAGAGATTCACCCACCTCAGCCTCCCAAAGTGCCAAAATGCTGGGATTACAGGCATGAGCCATGGTGCCCAGTCCCCAACTACCTTTTCTAAAAGTTGTATCCTGTTAAATAAAGTGCCCTCTACCCTTTTTTCTCCTGAGTACCCTGAAGAGTTTGAATATATATATATATATATATATATATGCATATAAGGGTTGTGAAAGGCGGAATTTTGATATAAAAAAGGGAAAATAGGCAGACTGACAGATATACAGGATTGAAGAGGTTGACAAATCATTTCTCCAAAAAACAACTATGAAACTGATAAAGGTAGTTTTAAAAAAAAAGGCTCTGGAAATCTAAAAAAGAGAAACACCAAAGTGAGAGATATATATTCACTAAAAAAAGAAAACCTGCTGAATTTTAGGGAAAACAGTGGAAGTCTGTGGCATTCTTGTCTGGAGTTGTCCACTGGCCCTGCCCCAGCTCAGATGATGCAGTAATTCTACCAGGGAAACCAGCACCGTCACTCTGAGGGAGCTGACTTTATTTGGAGTGGGGGTGAAAAAAAATCTCACCCAGCAGTGAGTACAAAAAGCCTGCAGCGTGAGGTTATGGTCCTGGTTGGGGTAAGTAACAGCATAATGGAAGACTAGCAAGATATTTAACAGGGAGATAGCAATTGAGGGACTTGCTAAACATTCCGCACATGCCTGGCTGCCTGGGAGCCTGTGTGCATGAATGGTGGAGACGTGAGGGCCAGCAATAACAACAAAAGGCCATGCTGACTTGAAGACTGGCCAAACTAAGCATGTTGCTCAAACCAAACACAGATCTACCAGTGCAGGGTGGAAGCCTTACAGGCCCACAGTGTTTGAACACAGCTTTTGTTCAATCATTGATGGACCATTTAATTATGTAAAACCAGGGGTCACTTCTAAGAGGCCAGGTTAAAAAATAAAAATAATAAAAAAGTTAAGCAGAGGCATCAACAGCTGTACATTACGGGGCTTCTAAACTCCTCAGATTGAATTCAGATAATGTTACTTAAAAACAACAAGTAGCCAATCAACAATAAAAGCCAAACAATCCCCCCTCAAAAAAAAACCCCTCAGAGAATAAGAAAGTGATAATCCAGAGTTGCTACAATATATTATCTGAATTGTCTAGTTTTCTACAAAAATTTATAAAACATGCAAGAAAATACAAATAGAAAAATGTAAATCATACTTAGTATAAAAATAGCCAATGAAAACTGTCTCTGAGTGGGTCTAAATGTTGGATCTAGCAGACAAAGATTTCGAATTAGTTACGATAAATATCTTTGAAGAACTTAAGAAATCAGTATATACATGTTCAAAGAACTAAGGGAAATGTGGTGGCAATTGCTAAAAAGTGGGAACTATTAATAAAGAAAAAGAATCTACTAGAAAAAACAAAGTGGAAATTCTAGAGTTGAAAAATATGTAAATATTGGCTGGGTGCAGTGGCTCACACCTGTTATTCCAGCACTTTGGGAAGCTAAGGCAAGCAGATCGCTTGGGTCCAGGAGTTCGAGACCAGCCCTGAGCAACATGACAAAACACTGTCCCCACAAAAAAGTACTAAAATTAGCTAGGTGTGGTGGCATGTGTTATGGGAGGGACCCAGTGGGAGATAATTTGATTCATGGGAGCCGTTCCCACCATATTGTTCTCATGATAGCGAATAAGTTTCATGAGATCTGATGGTTTTATCAGGGGTTTCCACCTTTGCATCTTTCTCATTTTTCTCTTGCCACTACCATGTTAGAAGTACTTTTCACCTTCCACCATGATCTGAGGCCTCCCCAGCCACTGGAACTGTAGGTCCAATTAAACCTCTTTTTCTCCACTGTCTTGGATATGTATTTATAAGCAGTATGAAATAGACCAATATATTTGTCTATTGGCAGAACATGTCAATCAAAGCAAAGTTTCCTAATTGGGATAAGCGATAAATTACAAATAGGTTGATAAATGATTAACATAGCACCCAGGACCTCCAGGACAGGCCTGAGAAAGCCGGAGATTCTGGGATGATTATATCTCCTACTCAGCAATTTCAATTTCATTCACTTGTCCTATTTTTCTGTTGAAATATAATCACTTTAGATATGGGTCATGATATGAAAAAGAGTAGGAAACACAGATCCAGAAGATTATAATAATAATCATCATATTTTAACAAAGTAATTTGAGCAGAGAAGAATAGAGCCAAAAGAAGATAGAGGGATGTATTAATTAAGGAAGCACAGTGTTTCAATATATGCTGTCTGTTGGAGAATGAATCAGTAGTGTTTAAGTACCTGCTACCAGACTTATCATTTCACTTGATATATAATCATAATCTTTATTGCTTTTGATAAAGTTATTGCTATTAATATTTTTTAGGTGAGGACCTGGAGCTCATAGAGTTAAAAACAACTTGGCCAGAATCATGAGTTTGCAAATGTGGAGACTGGGAATTGAATCAAGTTGTTGAACTGGAAAGCTCAGTCATAGGATCCAGGAGCAGTTGATAATATGGAGAGCACGCAGGCAAGTTGACTGCCAATGTCAATGCAATCTGCCTTTAGGAAGCTAGAGCCTGTCACTGGGCTGGGATTTAGTATCAGTTTTTGAGGTTTTAGTAGGCAAGGGTAGGAATTGGCAGGAATGAAACCATGTCACCAATTCTAGAGAGGCTAGGACCTCAATGGAAAGGGCAGGAGTGATTATCAGAACCTCAGTTTAGGATCAATATCAGAATTGCTACTAAAGGAAGTATTATTAATCCTTCAGTGTTAGGTTAAAAGTTGCCTGGGGGACTGAAAGAGGCCTAGGAGTTAGGAGACTTCTGAGTTCTTAACCGTGAGGGTGGATAAAAGAGTGTAGGAATAATTCATCATCTAACAGAGGGGATCTGAGACTACATTAAGATTCATTCTATAGTTTTATCCACATTTCATTATGCTGACCTTTAGGAGAGTATTTGCTGCCTTCTGTGAACTTTGTATTCCTCTTAGGCTCAACTTTTTACTGGTCAACTATGGGCATTTTCAAAACTACATTTCAATTAGTCTTTAAAACATGGTTATGACCTGCATGCATAATCTAGCAGTAGTTTCTAAACCTGAAAACACACTAGGGTAACTTAGAGAGTATGTCAAATACATAATTTTGGGGCATAGCTGATCAAATAAATAAGAATGTCTAGTGTGATAGGAGCCTGAAATCTATATTTTTAGTAGAACTAAAGAGACAATGCTATCACAAAAATGAGAGTAGCTTTTTCAATGTTATTAAAAGTTACAAATACATCAAGTATTATTTCGCTCTGTGACCGTAGCTTTCTAGTGTTTGAATTGGCTAAAATTTATCAATGTCACTCCTTTTTCCTTTTCTCAGTACTTTCTATTCTTTTTACAATCAGACTAAAGCACACTTCATCAAGTAGAAATAAATGTTCATTGCAGCACAGTTTACAATAGCAAAGACCTGGAACCAACCCAAATGCCCATCAATGATAGAGTGGACAGGGAAAATGTGGCACATATACACCATGGAATATTATGCAGCCATCAAAAACGATGAGTTTGCATCCTTTGTAGGGACATGGATGAACCTGGAAACCATCATTCTCAGCAAACTGACACAAGAACACAAAATCAAACACC
>CAUYQU010090772.1:0-44133 GCA_963574635.1 Cheracebus regulus
CTCTTTTTCTAAAATCTCTTCCTCTTTCATTCTTTTTTTCTTTCTTTTGCTGTTTCTTTCTTTCTCCTTTTCTCTCTTTTTCTAAAATCTCTTCCTCTTCCTTTCTCTCTTTCATTCTTTTTATTCTAAAAAAAAAAAAAAGAAAAAAGAAAATAATAATCCCTTGCCATTGCACGTCACATGACCTTTTGTGTGAAAATCACACACAATACATTTTCAGAAAATAAATCTCAAAGGATAACTTAACAAATTGCTCACAGTAGTTACATAGGTACATAGTTACATAGGTTACATAGGTAACTACTGTGAGCAATTTGATGTTATCCTTTGAGATTTATTTTCTGAAAATGTATATTTGTTCTTCATTATTTGGGGTTTAAAAAAAGAATTAGGTCATTTTCCCAACACTCTCGATAGTGGGAGTCTTCCTTTCCCTACTGATTTGTAATGATATCTTTATTAAGTATAAAATTATCATACAAACCAGTGTGTATTAAGGCTGCCTGTCCACTACTGATGGTTGCATCAGTCAGAAGTTATGTGGCTCCAGAGATATGCTGTATTATTAGCAACTTTTAAAAATAAATCCTCTTTCCCTATTCTTCCTTTTTTTTTTTTTTTTGAGATGGAGTTTCGCTCTTGTTACCCAGGCTGGAGTGCAATAGCGCTATCTTGGCTCACTGCAACCTCCGCCTCCCAGGTTCAAGCGATTCTCCTGCCTCAGCCTCCTGAGTAGCTGGGATTACAGGCATGCACCACCACACCTGGCTAATTTTGTATTTTTTAGTAGAGATGGGGTTTCTCCATGTTAGTCAGGCTGGTCTCAAACTCCTGATCTCAGGTGATCCACCCACCTTAGCCTCCCAAAGTGCTAGGATTACAGGTGTGAGCCACTGTTCCTGGCCCATTCTTCCTTTTTAAAACCACCTATCCATTTCTTCTTACATGTGAACTTCAGAATTATTTTACTTGATGCCCTATTGAAAATAAATTCATTGGTTCTCTATTAAAATTCGTATCTTTAACCAATATTACTTATTTACCATCTGTGAAGGCCTATGTAAGGTGCTGAAAAATATAGAAATGAATAAGGCAGGTATGGTCTCTGCCATTATGAAGCTTAAATAAAATAAGCTCAATTATTTCCAAATTGATCATCATTTTGAAAACTTTACCATGTCTTTTCTCTTATTCAAGAAACATAGTGTTTCTATGCCTTTTTCCTAAATAATATCCTTCTGTTTCATCATGGGTAATGCTGCTACCTTTTGTTTTTAGCCTTCTTTTTAAAATTTACTAAATTTTATGATTCTATAAACTATCTGCCCATTATTTCCTTATATTATTTTTATCACTTAATTTGAATTTATAATCAAATTGATAGTAGTTTAGAACTAACTATGGATAAACTGATTTTAGAGATTACTTTTTTCTACCTGTTGGGTTTTTAATTTTAAGCCATTAATTTTGAGTTGTCTTCCTAAATCAGTGTAGAATATATTCAAGTAAAAGCATGGTGGCTCACACCTGTAATCCTAGCACTTTGGGAGGCTGAGGCTGGTGGATTAGTTGAAGTCAGGAGTTGGAGACCAACCTGGCCAACATGGCAAAACCCCGTCTCTACTAAAAATGCAAAAAATTAGCCAAGTATGCTGGCACACACCTGTAATCTCAGCTACCTGGAAGGCTGAGGCAGGAGAATCACTTGAACCCAGGAGGTGGAGGTTGCAGTGAGCTGAGATCATGCCGCTGTGCTCCAGCCTGAGCGACAGAGTAACACTCTGTCTCAAAAAACAAAGTAGAAGATATGCTTTAATACAAAAATTGATTGTTTAAAAAACCACATTGAAATATTAAATATTAGCAATAGAACAGAAGCTTCAGATCAGCCTAAATTTTGATCCTTTGTCAAACTTATTTCCTTATTACTAGATTATTGTGGAATTTCTCTTTTCCTGTGACTCAAAGGTTCTAGCAGAACATAGTTAGATGTTTCATTATTTTCCCTGGAAAGTGGGAAACCCCTTTAGTCTTTACATGCAGATCTTTTTTCCTACATAGAAGCCTCTTCCTCTTTGTCTTGGGTGATGGTGTCTCCACAGAAGTGCCACTCTTCTCAGCTGGGAGCAGGGCTCGTCTTCTTCTCCTTACACCTCCCTGTCACCTTCCTCCGCCTTCTGGGAGAGCCTCCCACATTTTCCTGACCCAAATTTTTTTAATTTGAATTTTAGTTTCCTTGCGGCCCCCTCATCTCACTTTTTGATCTTGGAATTTTAGAGTTCTGTTGTCTTTATTTTTAGAGTGACTTCCGTTTTCTTTATTCTGCACCATTTGACCCTCACAGTTCCACACCAGGAAGGAGAATGCCGCCCACACCTGATAATCTGGCCATGGACAAAGGGTGGGAATCACCTTTGACCCTGTGCTCTGACTTTTTAGGGGCTGCTGAGCTCTTCTCGGGGGTAAATCTGGAACTCAGTCTAACCCATGCTCATCTGGCATGGATGGGCTGGGCTGAGTTGACTTCTTTTCCTGCCTTCTTAAGAATTTTTCTTTGATATTCTAAGTAAATTAGTACACATGAAAAACTATAATCTTCCTCAACACCCATTTAGCAAAGGTTTGGCTTTCCACATTTGTGGTTGGTGCGAGCCCAGCCTTTCTGAAGGAAGAATAAGACAGTGGGAAAGTGAAGAATCTTTTCCATCTGTGTTCCCATGGCTGGGGCTGCCCTGTTCCCTACGGGGAAGAAACTGGGCAAGGCTTTTCCTGGTTTCCCCTGTGCCATCTGTGTTGCAGTTAGAGACTTTCAACATTAATTTCTATGGCATTGTGACTTTCCACCATTCCTGTGTGTCCCTTTAGACATGGTAACACAAAGTTGATAAAGGCTGCTCCCTCTGCCGGCCAGGCACCACTGCCTGCTGGAGACCTCTGTCTAGAGAGTCCACACTCGATGTAGTGTATGTTGTGCTGTTTGTGACACCTGGGCAGACATTCCCCATAAACAATCAGAACCTCAGGTGTGAGTCTCAGCTGGGCCCTGATTCCGGCCGTGCAGTGAGGCTCAGCTTGGCCCTGATTCCGACTGTGCCTTGAGGTTCAGCCTTGGCCCTCACGCCAGATCTGTTCCACTTCTTCTCCGTGCAGCCACCCGCACTCACAGCTTTGAAATTAAGAAAAGTGGAAAATACATTAGGAGTGAGGAGAGCTTCACTTTTTCTCCCTAGAGATTTCTGCTTAGGAGAGGTGTCAGTGAGCAAGCAAATGTTTTCTTTCCCCTTCCAGCAGCAAGAGTGTAACTACAAACCTTACAGAGCAAAAGAATGTCCTTTTGTCCAAAGTGCCGCCTGCTCATGGGGTACCTGCCTTGTCCCCAGAACGCTGCTGGAACACCTTCCAGGGCCCTGTTGGTGGTGATGCTTGCTCCTTGTAAGCCAACTTGATTTTTAGAAAATAACCAAAATGTATCTGGGGCCAGGCACAAAGGCTCACGCCTGTAATCCCGGCACTTTGGGAGGCAGAGGCGGGTCAATCACTTGAGGTCAGGAGTTCAAGACCAGCCTGGGCCACATAGTGAAACACCATCTCTACTAAAAATTACTGGGCATGGTAGCAGGCACCTGTAATTCCAGCTATTTGGGAGTCTCAGGCATGAGAATCGCTTGAACCCAGGAGGTAGAAGTTCCCATGGGCTGAGATCATGCCACTGCACTCCAGCCTGGGCAACAGAGCAAGACTCCGTCTAAAAAAAATAAAAACAAATGTGTTTGACACCAGGTCCAGTCATTGATGAACTTATGGACTTAGGAAACGTTGACTAGAGATGAGAAGTTGCTATGTGGGTCATGAGGCAGCGTCGGGCTTCATGGATTGGAAGAGATTCAGGATTGGAACAGGATTGGAAGAGGCACAGAACTGCCCAGAATGTGAGAATCGCAGCTTCCTTACATAGAGGTGGAGCCCTTATCTGTGCATATATGTAAGAAGAAATCTTACAGTCTTTATAGATTCCCTTAATAGTGTTTATTGTTTCGGGTTTTAAAAAATACTTCTCATAGTATTTCATCACCGTAACATCTCTAAGGGTGCCACCATGCTTTAAAAATTCATATTACACAAATGAAGCAACTGAGGGTTCAAGCACAACATAAAATTAGTTGTAAAACCAAGGCTTTCTCAGGTCTCTGAGGTGAGCCACATTCTGCCCCTCGACTCAGGGATGATCCAAAGGGGTCCACATTTAACTGTTCGAATTTTTAGTACAGTTATATTTCCCCTGAGTATAATAGCTTCATATCACAAACTAAGAGAAGGAAGGAAGGGAGGGAGAGAGGGAGGGAGAAGATGAGGGAAGGAACAAAGAGATGATCTAGCACTCATTTTATGTAACTGGGCGTTTCACATGGGGCTCTGCATTAGTCAGTTCTCACACTGCTAATAAACACATACTCGAGGCCAGGTGCTGTGGCTCATGCCTGTAGTCCCAGCACTTTGGGAGGCCGAGGCTGGCAGATTACCTGAGGTCAGGAGTTTGAGACTAGCCTGGCCAACATGGTGAAAACCCATCTCTACTAAAGATACAAAAATCACATGCACATGTATGTGCATTGTGGCACTGTTTACAATAGCAAAGACCTGGAACCCACCCAAATGCCCATCGATGATAGACTGGACAAAGAAAATATGGCACATATACACCATGGAATACTATGCAGCCATAAAAAATGATGAGTTTGTGTCCTTTCTAGGGACATGGATGAATCTGAAAACCATCATTCTCAGCAAACTGACACAAGAATAGAAAATCAAACACTGCATGTTCTCACTCATAGGCAAGTGTTGAACAATGAGAATACATGGACACAGGGAGGGGAGCATGACACACTGGGGTCTGTTGGGGGGGCCAGGGGAGGGACGGTGGGGGTTAGGGAGGTTGGGGAGGGATAACATGGGGAGAAATGCCAGACATAGGTGACAGGGGGATGGAGGCAGCAAACCACATTGCCATGTATATACCTATGCAGCAGTCCTTCATGATCTGCACATGTACCCCAGAACCTAAAGTGCAATTTAAAAAAAAGAAAGATTAGATCAACTTCAAAAAAAAAAAATTATCCAGGCATGGTGGCACACATGGGAGGCTGAGGCATGAGAATAGCTTGAACCCAGGAGGTGGAGGTTGTAGTGAGCCAAGATTGTGCCACTGCACTTCAGCCTGGGGGACAGAGTGAGACTCTGTCTCAAAAAACTGAAACTAAAACTAAACAAATAAAATAAAGGCATACTTGAGACTGGGTAATTTAGAAAGAAAAGACGTTTTATGGACTCACAGTTCATGGGGAGGCCTCACAATTATAGTGGAAGACAAGGGAAGAGCAAAGGAGTGTCTTGCAAGGCAGCAGGCAAGAGAGCATGTCAGACCTCAGGAGAACTTAGTCCCTACCAGGGGAACAGCATGGAGGAAACCACCTCTGTGATTCAATTATCTCCACCTGGCCCCGCCCTTGACATGCGGTGATTATCACAATTCAAGGTGAGATTTGGGTGGGGACACAGCCAAACATAAAGAAACAGTGTGGTTGCTACTTCTAAAAAATAACAAACCACACCAGAGTAACACATCCTTGCCTCCTTCTAAAGCCATGAAGCAGGCTTGCCACTGTGTGTCCATGTTGTGTGGCCAAGAGCTTGAAGCAGGAGCAGCCCCGTGGCTCCGTGGGCCATGACACTGCTGTTGGTGCTGCACACCCCAGCCCCTGGTTCCATCCAGTCGTACTCAGCCTAGTGACATTTCCAGCATGATTTGCTCCAGAGGCACCAAAAGAAGTCTGCATCCATCTCATTTTCATTTATAACATTTCACTTCCAAATTAAGAAAGAGAAAAACTGAGAATAGTGTGTAGTCATATTTGGCCTAGATGAAGATTATTTGTGCAGAAGAACATATAAAAAGCAGAAAGGAGCATGGGATGAATGAGTGTTTCCAACAATTGAGGACAAAAGCAGCATTCTTCATCATTAGCATGAAGGGCAGAAAGGGGAAAACAGTCAGTCCCGGAGACCTTACTTTTTCTTTCTTGATTGCACACAGACGAAGTATGTTTGCTGAGGGAGTAAGTGCAGGGTACCCTATGGCTTCGCCACCGCCCCGAAGTGGACGTGGAGTCTGCAGCCGCAGGCCCTACGTGGCTTTAGCACACACCTGTCCCCATGGCTTCTCCAGCATCCTCCAGCATGGACTCAAAGACCAGTTACGACATCATTAAAAAATAAAAATGTTCCATGTGAAGCAAGGGCTAGGCACAGACCTTGAATTATATTTAAGGACAAAAGTGAAATATATTTTTTTCTTATGATTGTAAATAATGCAGGAGATGACCAAATCCCATCATTATAAATGCCTGTCCCTGCCTTTGGGCCGTGAAACAGCAAAGCAGGAACCTTAGTGAATGTTGCCGGCAAGATGTGCTACCTTTTAGCGCCAGGGCCAGGATGGAGAGCCGGGGCGGGCACGGTCCCTGTGGACAGGCAGGCTGGCTCTAGGGCAGGCCAGGCTCTAGGGCGGGCCGGCGTGGGGAGCAGACGGTGAGAAGAGAAACAACCATGTTTCGGACTTCACAGAAATGGAGCAGGTTGAAAGGCGTGAGTGCTGGATTACAGCTGAGCGCCCCTCCTCCTGTGTTCACAGGTGTGCGCCTTCTCACCGCCGTGTCCTCAGGAACTCCCCAAGGCCACAGTGGCAGCTCCAGACCTCCCCTCCCGGCCATGCACCAGCAGTCGCCTGTCTCAGGCCCTCACCTGCTTGCCACTGTTCCTCTCTTTGGTACATGGTCCTGTTTTAGGTCAAGTTATTAAGAACCTTGATTAACAAGTAGGTGTGGAGAACAGGGTAGATGCAGCACTGTTGTCTACTGGGTAACTGAGGCTCAGGCCAAGGCACCTGGTTATTTAGTTTTTTCTGTTTGAAATAATTATTAAGTGTAGTGAGGTCCGTCTCCAGCTTGCCAGGAATTGTCTAGTGAATGTGCTGCTGTCTTTAGTGATAAAAGATCTTGTAAGACCACAAAGTAATCATTCTCAACAGTAGATCTCATTATAGAGAAGGGCTGGGTGATGGAACTCGAATTAGCTGGCTTCTAAAACATTCTGGGATTCACCTGGGAATAGTCTTTTGGGGACATTAATTTTCTCAACACTTTCTTCTTCCTCTCAAATGTAAAATTTTATGTTTTAATCTGGTTTTTGGGGGCTCTGGGTGACTGAATGAATTCCCAGAAGCCCCTCTACTCCTCAGGCTAAGTAGAGAGTGGCACAGAGCTGTGGTATTTTCAGGTTTGGGCAGAATCAGGCGCATGACCCCCAAGATATCAAACCAAGTTCACCTGAAGCCCAGAGCCTGAACCAATTTCCCTAATTAGCTAGAGAGTGTCTCTGGGTATTTTGTCTTCAAGGAGGAGCGAATTAGAGCATGGAGCCTTCCACAGCCCGGGCGGGGGTGCTTTTCGCCCTGTGCCACTCTTCGGGGCCTCCCTCCAGCCCCCTTTCGGGCTCTTTCTCTGTCCAGCCTCCCCGACCCCTCGCTGCCCACAGGTGTAGTTAGTTGTGCATTTGCCTGGGACTGCCGTGAGAAAGTCAAGCCATCAGCTGGAGAGACGTGACCTCCAGACCCCGGAGCAGCCCCTGCCCCTCACCCCCAGGCAGCCACGCGCAGTGACAGGCAACTCCGAGTGCCCTGGGGCTTATTTCCGCAGAGGTGGTGACTGCGCGGCCGGGCATCGTTACACTGGATGTCAGAAGCTCACAGGCCGGCTCCGTCACCACCGGCTCCGCCCCGTGTCCAGGCTGGGGTCGGCCGCCCCCGGGCCCCTGGCTTCTGCCGTGGGGGGCTCCTGCCAAGCTGCTCACGCTGCGTTTGGGTTCCAGGGAGTACTACATCACCATGGTGAAGTGGGCCACCAGCACCAAGGTCGCCGTGACCTGGCTGAACCGCGCGCAGAACGTGTCCATCCTCACCCTCTGCGACGCCACCACGGGGGTCTGCACAAAGGTAAGGGGCGGGAGGTGGCGGGGGCGCGGGAGGACGGGGCGGGCGATGAACCGATGGCCAGACGCGCCCCGGCGCAGAGCCCCGGCCCCGGCGTGGCCGCCTCCGCGTGGCTGATGCACGTGCTGCCGCTGACCCGGCCGGACCCATCTGTGAGTGGCCGGAGTCACCCCGTGCGGCACCTGGACGCCACCCTCAGTTCACTGAGCGTCGCTTCCCTCCATCCGCGCTCGCCGCCGTCACCTAAGTGAGCGTCCTCCTCATTGCCTGATGCCCAAGAAGAGGAGCCCTGCCTTTCCCGGACCCCGCTGACCGCCTCCCCCAGCGGGCTTCAGGCCTGGTCCCTCCCCGACCCAGGCCAGGCGGCCCCGAGGGACCGCACCGTCCCTGAAGGTCCTGGCGAGGCCAGCCGTGTTTCTAGGAGACTCAGGCCGATTCGGTGTGTAGTGAGTGGAGGTAAACGTAGGGGAGAGGACATTAAAATGCTCAAAGAGTAAGCAAAGGAAAAATCAAGTCTAAGAGGGTGCCCAGGGGGAGCAGGCAGGTGCCCCAGGGCGCTCACCCACACCCCATGGGACCACCCCCGTCCCACTACCCGGTCAGGGCCCCCAGAAGCAGGTCACCTTGTGGCGGGTTTTGTAAAAATCAAATAAAATCGATTAATACATTCAGGCAGGACTTTCACAAACTCCTGTTCGATCTCAACTTTCTCTCCCCCAGCTGAGAGGGGCCGAGGCTGGCACGCATATTTACTTGAGAGGCTCCTAACACGGCAGCTGTCACTGCGATCCTAAGCCCGGTGACTCGTTTCTGAGGTGGGCAGTCATTTGCCTGACCTCCCATCTAGCGTGGGGTGGATTCCAGGCTGTTCTGATGAGCTTGCTTGAAGGGAAGGAAGGAACGAGGGACTCAAGGCAGGCAGCTGGGAATGCTTGTAGTCTGCGGCCTCTCCATGCCCCTGAGCCTTGAGTGTCAGCGGCAGACGCTGCTTCCTGCTATTCCCCGTGACAGAGGCCTGCTGGAGGGGCCAGAGGTCCAGCCTGTGCCAGCACCAGGCCCACGGAGTCTCCAGGCTACGTGTGTGCTGCACAGCTGGAGTTTGGTGTCTGGGGTTTCGTTTTTCTTTTGTTTGCTCCTTTCCACAGAGCACTGTGAGACCTACTTTTCCCACATGCTTTAGCCCCTTTGAAAGGGTTTCTGGCACCAGGAGTGTTGCTCAGTGTTCCACACTGGGATCCGGACACAGTGTCCACATGTTCCTGACTCGGTGTGGCCTGAGGTTCGTGGTTAGATGGACACGTGCCCGGGCAGTGATGACCACCCCATGGTGCACATGCCGTTTTCCTCCAGAGGGTTCCTGCCCACCAGGGGTTTGCCCTCGTTGCTAGGGATAGTGGCATTTTCTCATTCAAGTATACCAGTGTTTGGCTCTGAGCCACACACAAGACAGGAGAGCTTGGATTTTTCTCCTCCCAGAGCTGCCATGGCAGCCGTGCTATGCTCGTGCAGCGACCGTGTACGTGAAGCCAGATTGTTTTCTGCACTGTTGGTCACAGACACAGTATATGCAAAAAACAAAACAAAACAACAACAACAAAAAAAAAACCACCCTCTTGTCTAATGCACTTATTCGTTTCAGAAACACGAGGATGAAAGTGAGGCCTGGCTCCACAGACAGGTAAGTGCTGCACGCCCAGGTCTCCCCTCACTTACACCTGACCCACCCCAGGACCAGGGCTGGCTCTCAGAGCTTGGACAACAGCAGAACAGCTTCTCAGAGTAAATCACACAGGGCTCCCTGGGCAGAAACAGAGGGTGTGTCGGCTCTGCTCACAGTGCTTCCCGTTCTCCTGGGCAGCCCAGAGAACTCCCAGAGAATCTGAGTTCCAGGGAGGGTCGTGAAAATCACAGCTCCTCAGAGCATAAACTGTTTGGTGAGACCTCAGCTTGCAGTTAGATGCCAGCATCTTGGTGAACTGAAAACGAAGAGTCTATAAAAGGTTCCTTGACATAGTCTACTATTTTATCATCCCTATCTCTTCCCTAACATAACGGACCAGCCACCTTCAGCCTGTCCCAGTAAAGCCTTTTGGCATTCCAAAAGGTTTGAGACTAATCTATAACTTTTCCTAATATTTCTTGAATGTTTTGCCAGCCATCCCAAGTGAATTCCAACAGGTAGAAAAGTGGTGGATAGTCCTGTTTATTGCCAGGGGTGGTTTTATTGGTGTCTCATTTGAAGTCACCTCCTCTGTGATTCAGTAAGACCCATCCTCAGGGACACAACTGCAAACCATCCTTGGGGATTCTTCATCCCTAACTCAGATAAAGGAACACAAAATAAAGCAGACTCTAGGAACTTGAGACCGAAAGACATCAGTAGAAGCCTAGGTAAATCATTCTGAGACTTTAAAATTAAATTTACACAAAAAGTATCGATATTTTCTCTCTTTGAACCTTTTTGTCTCGGTCCACACTCTGACACTAGGAAGAACAGGTGAAAACGCTTTGGAAGCTTCCTGTCTCCTTATCCTTCCTAAGTGAATGAAAATTGTCTTAAAGACTGTGGGAAAAGTCAAGCCAGACTTGGGTCTCATGAATTATGGTAGAGAGAGGCAGATAACGCTTCTTCATCAATACGGTAGATCCTATTTATGGAAAATAACTAAAGCTGAACAAAACTATCACCGTAGCTCTCCAAGAACATTTCCAGCATCACAGCTGCTGGGTTGCTGTTTCTGCCTGTGGAGTCAGTAATGTAATTCTCTCAGGAGTCAGGGCCTCGTCAGTGGATGGGCTACTCCGAAAATGTATCCTGTTTCTGCGCTGTGCCAGTCTTATTCAGAAGGGGAATGGCTCCACATGGCCACCTGGTTTTGCACATCCCAACTTGGGTGCCAGGTCCAAGCCAGGAAGATATCGGGAAGAGGGAAGACTGAGGGAACCCTCAAACATTAGCATGCTGTGAAGTTCTTGAATGCCACCTGGACCAAACATAGGAGCATACATATCAAAAATAGTATTAAGATGTTCATCTCACATCAAATTGTCAGAGAGATTACAATGAAAGGATCATTTTTAAACTCTGTTATTATATAATGTGTTCAACCAATATTTATGGATCTTGCCAGGCACCATTATAGACTGGGGATTTCAAAAAATGAGTTGGCTGCTATCACTGAGCACACATTGTGGCGTGTGTCAGAATTCCATTCCTTCTTATGGCTGAATAATATTCTAGTATATGTGTGTAGAATATATGCTTGAATATTATACATATATATGTGTGTGTGTATTATATGCATATATACATATATATACAATATAATACATATACTGGAATATTATTCAGCCATAAGAAGAACTGAAATAGTATTCCAGTAGATTATGGTTTGTTTGTCTGTTGATGGACATTTGGGTCACGTCTATCTTTTGGCTGTTGTGAATAGAGCATCTAAGAACAGGCACAAAAGCCTACCTTATTGTGCAATTCCATTTATATAAAATATTCAGAATAAATAAACTCATAGAGACAGAAAGCTGAGCAGTGGTGTACCAGGGCGGGGGGAGTATGGAGAGGAACAGCTTAATGAACACGGGGTTTATTGTGGGGTGGTGGAAATGCTTAGGAACTAGCTAGAGGTGGTGGCTCACATCATTGTGAGTGGACTCCATGCCACTGAATTGTTCACTTTTATTAATATGTTTTCTTTTGTGTGATTGGAATTTTGCCTCAACAATTTTTTTAATAAATAAGCTAGAGCATGAGCTCTCAAAGATGTTTTAGCCTAGACAGGGAGATGAGACGTCTGCGTCACGTCCCTGGTGCAGGACACGAGGGTGATCCTCAGACATTCAGAAGCAGTGCAGAGGTGTTCTGACATTGGCAGGAGTAAGAGCCGGTAAAACTGGTGGGCACGGAGCAGGTGGCCCTCTGCCAGGCCCACTTTGTGTTTGAACAAGAGGAGGTAAGGGACGTGCTTAAAGAGCAGCCTGGTGTGATTCAGTAAAGCAAGGTAGAGGTGCCCACTCTGTTCCCCTGTTCCCCTCAAGCATTCTCACAGGGGGAGCTGGCTTCCTGGCTGACCACCTATGGATCTGCTCTCTGGATGGACAGCACAGTGTATGGTCCCCGAGGCCCATGGGCACGGTGGTTCTGTCCTCCAGTGCTCACTTCATCAGCTCTGCAGAGTGGTTATAGAGCCGAGGTCATCAGCAGGACTTTTCTATATTAGTGACTGCGTATCTCATCGTCCATGTGAGAACAGCTACCCAAGTGCAGGGTAAGACAGTCTGAATGGGATTCGGAAAAGCAGATCCTTCCAAGCAAAATCCAGTCAACACTTAAAAGGTAGCATGAATTAAAATAATTTTTACTGTTTTAAAATGTAAACTTTAAAGCATTTACTAAGCACACAGCTAAATTTTAAAAATAGCTGCTTAAACATATGCAATGCTGTCATGAGTTGGAAATGTAAGTTTCTGTGACAGGCGTGTTTTCCTGGGATAGGGAGTTCCTGGGTCAGGTGGGCCCATCAGCTGCAGTGTGACTGTGGCGCTGGGTTAGGGGCACCCTGCCCATGGCTGCAGTCGGGAGGCCAGGATATATCTGAAGACCCCACAGGTTGTGCGTCTGTACCTGTGAAGATTAGAGCTCCATGGTCTGCAGGAAGATTTAATTTCAAACAGTTTCTCATGACATTTTTTTTTCATAAAGGAATTCATGGACCCTATTTTTCAAAAATAATCCATAGTGTTTCTGCATCCCTCAAGATACTGTGAAGCCCTGGAGAACAACTTCGTAACTTTCTAAGGCTGGACCTGCTACCTGCTGCCATTGAAGCCATTGGCTGCTGCTTCAGACAGAGCTTAAGGGGGTTTTCCTGGGAGGGCTGCAGGCACGAGTCAGGGAGACACACTGAGGCTGATGCCCTCTACCCATCCATCTCCAGTGGTCACAGAAGCTTACCCCAGCTGGCCCAGGAGAGACAGGAATCTGAAAAGTCCTGCAGACCTCAGGGGGACATCAGGGAGACCCAGCCTGCTTAGGTCTACCAGGCTTTCGAGCACCCAGTACAAGAACAGAGGTGAGCTGCAGCAAGCCTGCTCATTTTATGTCATCTGAGCCATTCATCTTCCTCTCTTCTCTTCCCAACTCCTTCCTGGAACCCACAGTATGGTTACCCACAGAGAGTTCCCATGAGCCAAAAAGAAGAGACAAATGTGTGTGTGGAGACCCACCAAGTTCCCTCTCCTCTGGGAATATTCCAAAGAAACAGGCAATGCCCTCTGCCACATGTACACCCCGTCCCTGCTGCCTGGACCCTGCAAAGTCACTCCTGATGCAGACCCACAAGCATCCTCTGCCAGAACCGTCTCCATTTGGCGTAGGACCGCAGAGCCTGTTGTTCTGGTTGAAGGATAAGTTTTATGGATCAATTTCTGACTGTCTTCTTCAATCGGAATTTTGGTTTTATGATTTCAAAATTTGGGCTGGAAGGGGGAATGGTTGGACAAAATCATTATCTCTAAACCATTGAAAAAACTGACAAAAATGCTACAAATAGCTCATGAAGAAGCTCTCATCAGTCCAAAGGGCTCTTGCCTCACAGATCTGCCGTGATTGGAGTTGAGGAAACCAGGCATTGTGTTTGATAAATTCTGTTATCCAGAGACACTGGGAACACTTCTCCCAAAATCCAATGAGAGAGAGAACCAGGATAAAATCCAGGTCCCCTGGTCAGCAGTCATTGCACTTTGTCACTAAAAATACATTTGCCACATGAGAAATCGGTCTCAGAGAGACTCAAAGGCTTCCCCTGTGTTCCAAGACAAGGTAGAGATGACATCACAATGGTGCAGGCTTTCTCATTATGAAAGCAATGCTTCTGGCCAGAATTAATTATTTATTACGTTTATTTAGAGTATTTTTCTCTGCCAAACATGCAAACATTGCCCCCAGCAAATTGAGGGAATATAGCCCTCCCCACCCCACTGTTGGCAAATAGAAGGAAGTGCATTTTAAAAGCCAAATTAACTGCGGGTCTTTCCACGTCCTCTGCTTTTAAATACCATGCTTTCAGCTCTAAATAGAAAAATCAATGTTTGCAGATTAAAGGTTTCATTTTATTGCAAATATTCATGAAGATTAAATGTCATTTTAATCACATGCTAGTTTATTTCTCTGGGCATATCGTATCTGCATGTGTTCATTCACTGTGGGGAAATGAGTTTTCCTTGTGCCAGCTGGGGTTTATTTACCATTTGTTCTCATCCCCGCACTCGTGTGAAGCTCCTCGAGTCAGAAAATACATGTTGTAACCAACTAATTGGTGTTCACGGTTGGAAACTTTCAAACTTGAGCTTCCGAGAGGCCAAGGTACTGTGGTAGCAAAATCCCTTTTCGTCCATCAGAGCGACAGCCACCCTGTGGGCTGGTGGAAGGCTGAGCCCTGCTGGCTGCTCACTTCTGGGGACCAGGCAGAGGCAGTGGTGACACCTGCCCTAAATCCAGCCTGGAATCTGCCCCCCAGGGAAGACTGGGAATGCTGATTCTGTTTCCAGGGAAAGGTGACTGTGGATCCAAGCAACTGTTGGATCTGCTGAACCCATAGCACTGGTCCTTGAGTTTCTTTTCTTTTTTTCTTCCTTCTTGATGGGCTATTCAGCGTGAGATCAATTGTATTAAATAAGAAGAAAAAACGATTGAAAGAATAGATTTTGTTTTTAGGCAAAATCTGGTTTGTGATTGTTCAGAATTATGTTTTTCTCTGATATATAATAAATGCCACTGGAGAAATCTCACAATACACTCTGGTTTCAAAGGGCAATAATTTGAGGGGAAGCACCACCTTGTGAGTTTCGAGAGCAGAATTCTTGTTCTCACTGGTGAGCGTGGCGTGCACACATAGCCGTTCTTTGTCTCTGCGCTGTACAGACTGAGGGATGCCTTTTAGTTGCCACTGCTGAGGCTGTAGCATCTTAATTCCTCATTCCTTCTTCTTTTAGAAAACAGAACAGTTGACTCATGATTCCCAAGGAAAGTATCGGCCCCACCAAGCACTTATTCTTTCAACTATACCTCTTGTGAGAAATCATACAGAAAATGTATCTGGGGGTGTATTTTACCCTGGTTCAACCTTTTCAAAATAAATGATGTTTTAGTCATGGTTTCACCTATTGCCTTTGTCCACAGAATGAAGAACCCGTGTTCTCCAAGGATGGCCGAAAGTTTTTCTTCGTGAGAGCAATCCCCCAGGGGGGACGAGGGAAATTCTATCACATAACGGTGTCCGCGTCCCAGGTACCTCCTGCTACTTTCCAGGACTAAACTAGAAACTAGCCTGCTAGAGGCCATGGGGTGACAGCCTCTAGGGCTGGGCACACTTGCCTTTTTGAGGACCCTGAGGTCCCCTGGGACTCAGAAACTGGAAGGTGACTCCCAAAGGCAGGGCAGAGCGTGGCGCTGGGGAGCGCAGAGATTTCTGTCAGACCTGGTGGAGCCTTGCTCTATCTGGTCACGTGTGAGAATGTGAATGTCACTTCTGGCAAGGTCAGCAGAGACCTTGGGGTCCCCTGTTCATTGTAAGGCCGAGGACGTTGGAGGACCGTCTGTGCTGGGGCCCTTTCCTTCTCCCTCTGCTGTGGGTCTCCTGGACATACTCCCCTCGAGGCATGGCTGCATGCACTCAGCACCCCAGGGATCCAGCCTCCCCACCTGCCCCGTCTCCTCTGGAGCTGATGCAGGCATTATTTTTATTATGTGGCCACTACCAGCCATTGCTCTGTGGAAGAAGGGAGGCATGTTCTCGAAGCTCCTCAGTTTGAAAACAGTCTAAAGTTATCTGGGATCAGGGTAGATGAATGAAATGTGATTAGAAAAAAATCACAAATTCTATGGCTATAAAGTAGAAAGCTCCTATTTATGATGAGGCCCCAAAGGCAATTTCAAAGGACAAAAATCCAAGAACATCCCTCCTGAGAGCAGCTCTGGTGGAATGAGGGTGGGGCTGCAGAGCTCCTGGGAGGGAAATGGCGTCTCTGAGAGGCTCACGTGCAATTTGTTCCCAGTGCCCTTAATGGCATGACTGACAGAATGGCTGCAGGCTGTTTCTTTTCCTTTTTCCTATGCTCTTCATTCTACCACCCTACATTCTTTGGTTTACTATTTTAAACCACTTAGATCAAGATTTTAAAATGCTGGCCGGGCGCTGTGGCTCACGTCTGTAATCCCAGCACTTTGGGAGGCTGAGGTGGGCTGATCACCTGAGGTCAGGAGTTCAAGACCAGCCTGGCCAACATGGTGAAACCCCGTCTCTACTAAAAATACAAAAATTAGCCAGGCATGGTGGCTCATACCTGTAGTCCCAGCTATTTGGGAGGCGGAAGCAGGAGAATCACTTGAACCCAGGAGGCGGAGGCTGCAGTGAACTGAGATCGCAGCACTGTGCTCCAGCCTGGGTGACAGGGTGAGACACCGTCTCAAAAAATGTTAAAATGCTTCGGGGTTTTCATTTGGCCCTGAATCTCTGTATTCCAAGTTGCCATCATCTTCCCAGAGTCCTATCAAACCTTCCAGCAGGAAGCAGGTCTCCGCCTCCTGCAGGTCCCCAGGAACCCCTGGGGAGGGGGGCCCCCACAACCTTCCCCTTCCAAACCTGCTTCAAATTCCCCAGCCTCTCCTGTACCCTCTCTGCACCCCCAGGTCCTGACACCACCCCCTAACCCATGTTAGAGTCTGCGGCCCCCAGGGTGTGACCTCGGACCCTCCACCTAGTTTAATCTCACTCTGTGCCCACCTCCCAAGGCACCTGCCGTCCAGAACAGCTGCCTGGGGCTGCACCTGGAAACCACCACACCCCATTTCAAATCCCCACTGAAACATCCCTCCTGCCTACACGGCCTGTCTCTCTCTTCTGTTACGATCTCTTGTGTGATCATTCTTGTTAGCTTAGGAGGCACATAGAGAAAGACAATGCATGCAAAACATGTCATGCGGCAATATGGGTCCAAACCATCCTTGTCAGTGGCAGCAGAGAGCACCCTTCCTCCCTCCATTTATGCTATTTCCCTGCCTGAATTCATCCACCTCCCCACATTTGTCTCTTTCCTCCCTCCATGGTCCCCCTTCATAATGGCTCCACTAATTAGATTCACAAATGAAAAAGGCCTATGAAGCATTGATTCTCCTCCTGAGATGCTTCCATCGTGGTTGAAGGCCAGGCCGAAGTGACTCACGTCACCCAAGAAGACAGTGCGCTGTCCCCCACTGCTGACATGGGGGTGGGGGAGGCTGCAGACCTGGGGTCGGTCGGGAAGCTTCACGGAGGATGTTACCTCCCAGAAGAGGAGCATGCAGAAGGGGCAGAGAGCCCTTCCCACAGAGAGAGCAACAGCCCCTCTGGTGTTGGAAACAGTGGGAGGTTGAAGAGCCATGCTGGGACACTGGTGTCTTCTCCTGATGCCATGTCTGTGTGTTTCAGCCCAACAGCAGCAATGACAACATCCAGTCCATCACCTCCGGGGACTGGGACGTCACCAAGATCCTAGCCTACGACGAGAAGGGGAATAAGATGTGAGTGAGAACCAGGGGCCGCCCCATCTTACTGGCCAATGGGACACATTTATTGGTTTAGTCAGTTACACTCGCGGAGCGCAGGAGCCCGAGGTTGGGAGGGCTCGTCTTTCCTCCTCAGGCAGCAGCTCTAGCTCCTAGTTTCTTCATGACAATGTGGCATAGATTCCTGTCTCAACAGCCCAGCTTCCAGAGCTGCGGCATCCTGAGGACGCACTCAGGCTTGCAGCCAGCCCGGGAGTGAAGCGCGCTAGCAGCAGTGGGGGGGCGGGTACCCCTGATACCAATTCAGTCTTCACTAGTCCAGGTACTATGCCAGGGGCTTTCCAGGCATTATCTCATGGAATACAGCAGTTCCATGAGGTGAGTTTACTGCTTTCCCCATTTTAAAAATAAGTAAATGAAAACAAAAATAAGTGATTTGCTCCAGGTTATTCAGTTGGAAGTAGGTGGATTTGGCTCAGGTTAGGAGGGCCCTTTCACCTCCCTGCTCCCCGGGTAAGAGCCAAGGTTTCCGCATTGGGAGGTTTTAGGTGAAAATGTATCAACAAGTATTGATTGGGCCAGGCTCTGTGTCTGAACTTGTCTTAAATGTTCTCAGATCCTTGCTCTCCAGAAGGTGAGTGATCTTGTAAAAAAATTCCACGTCCACATTCAGGTGCTTGTCACCCCCAACCACAGTACCCTGTGGCCATGAAGCAGAGGCCAGTGCAGGGGGCACCTGGAGCCAGTGGAATCTGCACTGGTGTCCCTCAGCCTTTAGGTGTCTGGCCATCCCCTGCTCCGGCCACAGGTGTAGCTGGACCTGAACAGGGGAGCTACTCCCTGCAGGCCATGGGCGGCAGTCCCTGGGGAGTGTCCATCAGGTAGTACCAGGCATGAGCAGTGGACGTGCCCTGGAGCAAACTAACCCTGTGCGCCTTGCTGATCTTTGCAGCTACTTCCTGAGCACGGAGGACCTGCCTCGGAGACGACAGCTCTACAGGTAGCTTTGGCTCCCCCTGAGCACCGGGCTCTCCCGCTTCGGAGGGCATCTGGGCTTTGCAGCATTGCACCCTTTCAGCTGTTCAGAAACGCAGGCAGCGAAGACAGACCCCACCACAGAGGAGTAGCGTAGAGTCTGGAGAGAAGTAATGAAACCTGCAGAGGCCACCAAAGAGGCAGTTTTGAGATTTTTGAGGCTTTATTTTTCTGCTGTTGTTGAGTTGGGTTTTCCCCGTCAGCCACTTTCCTCTTCTGCTGGCTGACCGACTTTTACCCGTCTTTCCTTTCACCTCTATTCAATGTCAACTCAGAGGAATTCTGTCCCCTCAGCAGCACCCACTGAGTTTTTGTAGGCAGCAGGGTCTGGTTTGGAAATGAACCCATGGGTCGGCGCGAGGAGGCCAGCCCTGCTGTCTGGCATTGCAGCTCGCAATGGGGGACTCTGCCCTGAGGAAGAAGGGGGCACGTTCCCGAAGCTCCTGAGTTTGGAAGCAATGTAAAGTTATTTGGGATCGGGGTAGATGAGTGAAATTGATTTAAAAAAAGATTAATCAAAAATATTCTATGGCTGTAAAGTAAAAAGGCTCATATTTATGATGAGGCCCCAAAGGCAGTTTCCCATCTCAACAGCCCAACTGTGCGACTTTGGACAAGCTTCCAAATCTCAAAGAGGGCAGGGCTGTGTGCTCTGAACCCTAGAGGGGACTGGGTTTTTCTCTAGGGCGTGTCCCTCTTCAGCGTTCAGTCCTGTCATCTGCCCAGTCACTGTTCTCACTGAAGGAGGCTTTGGGTTGTGAAGTGAGATTAGCCCTGGGCACTGTGTACCAGGGCCACAGCGGTGAGGAGGGGGCATCTGCGGCCTCCCTGTGCCTCTGTGAGGGAGGGCTGCAGCCAGTTACACCTACAGCCACTGAAGAGAGTGTTCTTTAGTGCAGACCTGAGGCTTGAGGCCGGTGGTGCATTGTCTAAATGGAGCCGATGCCCGTTACCCCGCCGTCTGCGGGAACATTGGAAATCCACCCCCCAGCCCCCTACGAGCGCAGCCTCCCTTCCAGCCATCGGCAGCTATGAGGAGAGGATGAAGTCAGCATGAGGGAGCTGGCGGAGGGAGAGTCACAGATGTGCTTCTCTGTGTAGATGTTCCATCGTCGCCACGTGTCTACTAGGAAAATTGACATACACATGTCACCAATTAGTAAAAGTGAGGGACTGCCTAGGGCCCTGTCCTCTAACTTACAGAATGAGAAGGTTATCTTCTCTCTCCCATGAAATGTCTTTACTCCTGGAACACAGACTTCATGTTGAAACCTGTGGTTAGAGGGGACCTTCCCAGGGCAAAATGTTCAGATAAGAACTGCTAGGTAGATCCAGTACCTTAGGATCCTTTCATTCTAGGGAGCACGTGTTAGGCCTTCTTGACTTGAAATGACACTTGACCACAGTGGTCCCGGGTAAATCTTCAAGCTGGCTCCCACTTGTCTAGCTCCACTGAGTGGGAAGCGCGACCTCTCAGCGGTTTCACTCTGTCAGAGGACGTGGCTTGGAAGCTGCCAGAGTTCAGTCCCACAGGTGCTGCTGGAGCCCGTGCCTGGTCACAGGCCAGCATTTGGAACTCCACAGAATGTGAAGATATGTCACCCTGTCTACTGTACTCAAATTGCTAGTCACCCACTCAGAGAAACAGGACACATGCAGATAGAGTGCTAGACCATAATGCCGACAGCTCCATGCTCCTCACGCCAGGCCACCTGCAGAGCCTGGAGAAGGCAGCATAGGTGACTGTGTGCCAGCCCTCTTGAGAGTGGGAGGGACCCACTAGCCAAGAAAGGTGAAAATGGAGCCGCATGGTCTCAGGGGCTCCAGCAGGGAGACAGATGGAGAAAGACCCGGGGGTGGGGGAGGTCTGTAGCAGGGCTCTGCAGAACACCCTCATGGAGAGAGCCCGGCAGCTTGCCGCACCCAGAGGGGAGGGCAGCTCCTCTCCGCCCACGTTCATGGTTCATGGCAAACCTTCATCGTTTGCTCTTCCAGTGCCAACACGGTGGGCAACTTCAACAGGCAGTGCCTCTCCTGCGACCTGGTTGAGAACTGCACCTACTTCAGTGCCTCCTTCAGCCACAGCATGGACTTCTTCCTGCTCAAGTGCGAAGGTAAGCTCCTGCCACCCCGTCAAGCCTGTTTCAGGCTGACGTGGAGAGTCCTGGCAGGCACACTTGCAGGGATGTGACGGACGTGGTGGTGAGAGCACAGCATGTTGCAGAACAGGTGGAGATCCCGCCTACCTGATAACATTACTCATGGGGCAAGATGACTGGACCCCCACAAAGCCTGCTGCAATGGGGCTGCTTTACATTTCATCAAGGTGTCCAGCTTGTCAGGGTGTTCTGTCCATGCCCATTGTCATCAAGGTATCCAGCTTATCAG
Source organism: Cheracebus regulus (assembly GCA_963574635.1). Taxonomy (NCBI): domain Eukaryota; kingdom Metazoa; phylum Chordata; class Mammalia; order Primates; family Pitheciidae; genus Cheracebus; species Cheracebus regulus. The sequence continues at coordinate 21,030 of CAUYQU010090772.1, forward strand.
GGTGTTCTGTCCATGCCCATTGTCCTCAAGGTATCCAGCTTATCAGAGTGTTCTGTCCATGCTGTGCTGCTAATCCCATAGTTTGTCTCCCATTGTCATAAAGGTAACCAGCTTATCAGAGTGTTCTGTCCATGCCCATTGTCATAAAGGTATCCAGCTTATCAGAGTGTTCTGTCCATGCTGTGCTGGTAATCCCACAGTTTGTCTCCCATTGTCCGTAAAAAATAGTACATGAGCTAGACGGGGTAAATATCCTACACAGCCATGAGCCTAAGCCATTATTAAAGGTGGTAAAACAATTTCAAAGTTTAACTTTTCAATCATATTTAAGGATGATTGAATATGACCAGGTGTGGTGGCTTACATCTGTAATCCCAGCACTTTGGGAAGCCAAGGTGGGCAGATTCACCTGAGGTCAGGAGTTCGAGACCAGCCTGGCTAAAATGGCGAAACCCCCTCTCTACTAAAACTACAAAAGTTAGCCGGGTGTGGTAGTGAATGTCCGTAGGCCCAGCTACTCAGGAGGCTGAGGCAGAAGAATCACTTGAACCTGGGAGGCGAAGGTTGCAGTGAGCCGAGACTGTGCCACTACACTCCGGCCTGGGTGGCAGAGTGAGACTCTATCTCAAAAAAAAAAAGGATTTGGGTTATATTAAAGAAGTCTCAGAAAAATACTTTTTCTATGTCCCAATTCATTGATAATTTATCCCAAACTGCAAGAGTTTTTTCACACCAACCAGCATACACAAAAGAGTAGGCCATGTTGTCTACAGGATGCAAAGGATACTTTTGCTTCTTATCCTGTATCTTGGAAAGATAGAATATGAACCCATGAAAAGGTAAGTAATCATAAATATGGTCATAACAAAATATGATCTCCTGTGATGAACGCAAGGAATGAAAATATGCTACAGGCAGAGATTGAGATCAGGAGCAGTTCACTCCTCAGGTAGTTTCAATCCCCTAAGCCATAGGTGGAGAATTAACAACTTTTATCAGCACAATGTCTTTGCTAGCCTTTGCTAGCTACTGGAGAGCTCATGGCTTCATGACTTCATTCTCTACCAGTGTCATCTAAAATCTTGAAAATCCACAGAACGGGAATACTCAGCCTCTTGCTCAATACAAGCTCATCCCCTGACCTTCTTCTAAGACAGCGAGGAGACCACGGAGGGATGGGGAGGGGGGGCTTCTGAAATACATTAGTGCCCCAGTCCCCTCAAAGTTGATGGTACCGAATTTCTCTTTCCTGTGCCTCCCAAGAAGGAGGCCACCAGGTATCTGAAATTATAGAGTACTGTAGGGGAAAGAACCTAAGATCTAATTGATCCACTTCATGTATCAGATGGCAAACTCTATGCCAGAAGTTGAGTGGATTCCCTGACTCCTGATGAGCCAGTGATACAGAGAGGACCAGCATCAAGGTCTCCCAGTTCCTAGCCCAGTGACACTTGACTCCCTGGAGTGAGATCCTTGGGAAATAAGAACCTAGGAAATTACAGGGATTGGTGGGGCATAGGGGTTGGGAAAACGTAGCAAGCAGACCCACTAGGAGCTGGAGAATCGTACAAGGAGCTACAAAATCAGAATCCAGAATCCAGAATCCTGTCTCAGAAGCAGGAGGCAGCTTCAACACACAGGAAGTCATGGTGAAACACACAATTGAGAACTTGAAATAGATTTCAGGAAGAGTGCCCCAAGCAACAATGGTTGAATGAGAAAGCTGACAGCCTCCGACGTGGAAGTCCTGAGTCAGGGGCAGAGCTCATTTACCAGAGGGGCTTGGTCTGGCCTCAGCAGGAGGCAGAGACTTTGGGCTCTGAGGTCTGCCCTGGTCAAGACAGCAACAGTATGGATTTGTATTTTCTGGATTCTTACTGTAACCAGCAAGAAGGGTCTGGCTGCTCGCCACTCATGGAAAGAAGTCAAAATAAGAATGGGTTGTAATATGAAGGAGCAATATTTCTTTATTATCTGTGCCAGCAAGGGGAAGAGCAGAAAGCAATTCCACTCTCCAATTTGTGGAGGAAATGCAGGGTTTTTCTTTTGTTTTGTTTTAAAAAGGGTTTGAAATGCAGAAGAGCTTCTTGGTGGGTGAGGAGGTGCCAAGGGTGTGACTGGCTGTGGTGGCCCCTCTAATTATTGTCTCATTGGGTGTGGGGGCTGGCGCCATCAAGGATGCTACCAGGTTATCAATTCATCACAGTCAGTCTTGTAGTCACTCTTCAGCCATGAGTGGGTTTCAGCCTTGAAGTAATCTTTTGTTAGAGAGAGAATTCTGGAGGTATCTGGTTCCATCAGGATCTGACCCCTGGAGGCTTTAAGGAAATACATGACCGGCTAGGAGAGCATGGTGTGTGCTCAGCAAGCATCTGGGTTAGGAAATGTGCATAAGGGAGCACAGAATGGGAAAAGAAAGGGAGCGGAGGCCACAGCACATTCCGAGGCTGTGTTTCAGGATGAAAAGTGATACACATGCAGCTTGTCTCAAAGTTGGGTCTTAAGACCGGGAGCAGGTAGAAGAGGAGAGGGGAAAGAAAAAAATTTAAATTATGGTTTGAGGCTGAGCTGCTTGGTCATATTCCTAATATATACTAACATCTGCTTCACGTGGTGACCCTCCCAGAGCCCAGAATCCAACAGCTCACTTGTTGTTGTTTGAGAGGGAGCCTCACTCTGTCACCCAGTCTGGAGTATACGGGTGCAGTCTCGGCTCACTGCAACCTCCACCTTCCGGGTTCAAGCAGTTCTCCTGCCTCAGCCTCCCAAGTAGCTGGGACTACGGGAATATATAATTTCTATATTTTTAGTAAGGATGGGGTTTCACCATGTTGGCCAGGCTGGTCTCAAACTCCTGGTCTCAAATGATCCACCTGCCTTGGCCTCCCAAAGTGCTGGGATTACAGGCGTGAGCCACCACACCCAGCCCTTACTTGTTAATTGACCCTTTCTCTGCTTCCCTTCGGAGGTCACATCTCCCTGCTAAGTTCAAGCTCAAGTTTAGTCTGGATGCCTCATTCTGACAACTGGAAGCCTTTTATGGTTCAGTTTCCATAAGCTACAGCCGTGGATTGAAGTCAAAAAGGCTCTCCCAGGCCATGGATTTAGGCAGAGAAGTTCCCGTTCCCACATGGGGTATGTAAACATGGAACCCATGGTAGACAGAAACACAGCCCCGTGTTGAGAAGTTGTTTGGACAAAGTGAGTTTAGAGAGCACTGTAGGGTGGCTCCTGTGACGATTTCTGGTCTGCCACTGGCCTTCTGTCCCAGAGGGGATTCATGATTCTTTTTATGCTTACATATTCACAAGGCTTGTGTTGTGGTCTGCAAATAGTTATTGTGAAGAGATGGCTCCACAGTTGATACCTGGGAGGAAAACAGAAGCAAAGAACAAGTACAGCAACACAAGGTCAGACACATGACTGACCCGGAACCCAGGTACAGCCACACTGGGTCACACACACAACTGAACTAGTCCCTGGCACAACCACATTGGGTCACATACACACAACTGTCCCAGACCCCAGGTACAGCAATATAAGGTCAGACACACGAGTGACCCAGCCCCCAGTTACAGCAACACAAAGTCACACACATAGCTGACCTGGAACCCAGGTACAGCCACACTGGGTCACACACACGACTGACCCAGGCCCCAGGTACAGACACACTGGGGGACACACACACACACACACACACACACACACACAACTGACCTGGGACCCAGGTACGACCACACACATACACAACTGACCCAGGACCCAGGTATGACCACACTGGGTCACACACATGACTGATCTAGCCCCTGGGTACAACCATACTCTGTCACATACACACACGACTGTCCCGGACTCCAGGCACAGCCACACTGGGTCACATACACAACTGACCTGGCCCCTCAGTATAGCCACACTGGGTCACATGCATAACTGACCCGGCCTCCAGCTACAGACATACAGGGTCACACACATGACTGACCCAGGCCCCAGGTACAGCCACACTGGGTCACACACACGACTCATTGGTTGACACACAACTGACGTGGCCTATTGAGCACCTCCACAATCTCACCTTCAGGATGGGACGCTCCTCCCCCAAGTGCCTGGATCCCTACAATAATCAAACAGATTCACAGAATTTGAAGATAGGAATAAATCTTAGATCATCTAATCCAGTGTCCACTCTGCCTTTCTTTGTTTAAGAAACCAAAGTCTTAGTCATTATGAAATTGTCACCCTAGGGTTTCCTGAACCATTTAAGATGGATTTAGATATTTAGCCTGTTGCCTCATCTTAAGGTAAACATAAACCAGCCCTCTTCTCTACAAAATTGCTCTTTAAAATGTTTACATAATAAGCTATTTTCTGGCTAACATAACTTGAATGCCCAAATTAAACTTTCCCCCTGAAGGTAACCAACATCCCACTTATAAAAAGAGATTTTCTGAAAAGGCTTAAATTTACAAAGACAACAAAGTAAACAAGGAGACAGCAGCAGCCAACTCTATAAACCTGGAAGTGGCTACCAGTGATGACTGACTGAGCAGACCCTGAAGCTGACCCTCACCCTGCCATGGGGGAAGCTGAGCAGGCACTGGTGATGGTCGCCTAAGGGATGAGAAGATCAATTGCTATGAAATCCTAAAGGAAAAAATGATTATACTCATTTGGATTGCTTGGGGCATTTTGCTGGAGGAGGAGACTCAAGGAAGGCATCAATGATGAGGTGGCATTTAATATAAATGAATGAGTAGAATTTGGAACGGGAAAAAGCAGTCCAAGCAGAAGGTACAGCCTGAGAAAAAGCACATGAAATGTTCTTAGATTATGCAATGGAATCTTTTACAGCCTGTGAATCATGACCAAGTGAATACAAGCAACCTGATTTAATAAACAAGATAATTTAAAATAATTTCATTTTTCTCCACATCTCTCACTAAAGTGGACCCAGATGTGTAGTCTAGACCAACATTGAATCAACGCTCATTTCCTCTCCTGTTTCCTTCATACTCCAAGTTATTTTGAGAGCATCTTGGAAACCTGTGACAAAAAATAACATCTCCATTCCTAGCATTAGAGACTCTTGTTTTCTTCTCCTTCCCTCTTCCTGCAGCGTTTTATTATACAGATTAACTTAGTCTTCCAGTTGCAACCAGAACCAAAGAATTCTTCCTTTTTTAGGTTAAGGATAAATGTACTGGCAATGAGAGGTTTCTCTTTGGTGAAATCTCTCAATGTTCCCACATTCAAAGCTGTCCAACCTGTCACAGAGGGAGGGAAGTGCAAGGAGTTCAGGTTGTCTGGACATAGGAAGGGATGTTAGTCAAAGGATTTAACAACTAGGATAAGGTGGGTACCAACCAGCCAAAAGGCATGCCCCTGAGAGCAGATACAGGCTATCAAACCACATTAGGACATAAGGGCTGGGTATCAAATCATGAAATTATAACTGCTGTGTTTAGACTTCATCATTCTTCCTGCCTTTTTGTGGGCCTTACATTAGGACAGTTTTTGATAAGTTTAGTTGATATTGACCTATCCTGTAACTTACATTCATGATTATAACTTATATTCAGCGGTATAACTTTATCATCTTAGTAGATTTGGGCTGCTGTAGTGAAGTACTATAGACTGTGAGGCTTATAAACAACATTAATTTATTTCTCACAGTTCTGGAAGCTGGAAGTCCAAGACTAGGGTGCCAGCATGGTTGGTCCTCACAAGGGCCCTCTTCTGGGTCACAGTTGACCAATTTCTTGTATCCTCATATGGTGGAAAGAGGGTGAGAAAGCTCTCTGGGGCCTTGTTATAAGCACACTAATCCCATTCCCCAGGGTTCTGGTCTTGGGATCTAATCGCCTCTCAAAGGCCCCACTTTTAATACCATCACGGTGGAGGTTAGGACTTCAATGTATAAATTTGGGGGAACATAAACACTGAGTCCATTATAATAATAGCTGATTGTAGCTCATCAGTTGTTTGCAAGCAGTACTTCCGTTTCATTAGTCTTTGGCACACTGATATTCTCCTAATGTCCACTTTTTCTTCCACAGTGTATTGTGTCTACCATCATTATAGAATTCCATCTAGTAGTATCAAGATGTGCTTGCTCTAATTTTTCATTAATATTTCTTCTGCAGCTTCTCAATATTTGACATTTTTATGCTTATATGTTTATGTTTATAATTCTTAATTCCTTAAAATTATTGATTTTACATATAAACCTAAAAATTATTTTAGCTAATAATAATTATTAACCTAAATAATTATTTTAGGTTAATTCCTTAATTTTTGACTGTACATACAAATCCATAAATTATTTTTCTACTTTGCAGTTACATTAAAACTAGATTCGAATCAAATGCATACATAAGTAGAGGCTCAGAAGTGCAGCCAGGCACAGTGAATCATGCCTATAATCCCAACACTTTGGGAGGCTGAGGCAGGCAGATCATAAGATCATGAGTTTGAGACCAGCCTGGCCAATATGATGAAATCCCGTCTCTACTAAAAATACAAAAATTAGCCTGGCATAATGGTGCACATCTGTAGTCCCAGTGACTCAGGAGGCTGAGGCAGGAGAATCACTTGAATTAGGGAGGCGGAGGTTGCAGTGAGCCAAGATGTTGCCATTGCACTCCAGCCTGGGGATCAGAGTGAGACCCTGTCTCAAAAAAAACAAGAAGAAAGAAAGAAAGAAATGCTTATAGCCCCTCTAGCCACTCACTGCCCCACTAGATCCCATCTCTGAATGTCAGTATTTATCTCTAAAAGGCATGGATTTCAGATGACCCCCAGATACTCCTGCAAGGGATCAGCTGTAAGCCAGACTCAGTGGAACCTTCTAGAAACTCACCTATCTACATAATACAGAGAGTTTCTTTCCAGCTCTCTATTGTCTGGAAGTGAAGCCAGCTATATTCAAAATATTGTATTATAATGTAAACTTTTATGATGATTTTCCAGAATATACCAAGCAGCTTTTGGCATACATACTTAATTGGTCTTCTCAATGACCCTGTGAGATAGGTAATAAAAGAAATAATCTATTTGTTAAGTTCTTTACAATCTGAAAAGCATATTTTCTTTTTGAGATGGACTTTCGCTCTTGTCACCCAGGCTGGAGTGCAGTGGTGTGATCTCAGCTCACTGCAACCTCCACCTCTTGGGTTCAAGCAATTCTCCTGCCTCAGCCTCCTGAGTAGCTGGGATTACAAGCGCCCACCACCATGCCCAGCTAATTTCTGTGTTTTTAGTAGAGACGGGGTTTCACCATGTTGGCCAGGCTGGTCTTGAACTCCTGACCTCAGGTAATCCACCTGCCTCGGCCTCCCAAAGTACTAGGATTACAGGCATGAGCCACTGTGCTGGGCCTCAAAAGTACGTTTCTAATTATATTTTAATAGCTGGTGACTACGTTCCGTCTCTGATTCCTTGCAATTTATATTCTAGCACAAATAGATCTACTTAGAATTCCCTAAACTCAATATCATATTTCACATTTCCATGCTTTGGTCTTTGGCTAACTGATAAACCCGTATGCATTCTTCCAAGACTTTCCGGGCAGGGTTGATTTTTATCCCTTTCCAGGAGGGATGAATGAGAAGTCAGGGAATGTGAAAGTGGCTGTGGGTTCACCCCCAGACCTGTGCCCGTGACAGGAACTCAGTCTTCAGCTGTCTTAGATGACTGGGGATGCCCAGAATTGGGGAGTCCTGGGTGGTCTCACCTTCTAGTCATGGATAAACCCAATTCCACCTTTAAAGAAAAGAGTGCTCACCTCCTGGACTCACTTCCTAGGACAGATGTAACACATTACCACAATGTGGGTGGTTTAACCCAACAGAAATGTATTCTGTCACAGTTCTGGAGGCCACAAATCCAAATCAAGCTGTTGGCCAGCGTGGTTTCTCTTGGCGGCTGTGAGGAAGAATCTGCTCCACGCCTCTCTCCAGCTTCTGGTGGTTGCCAGCAGTCCTTGGCATTCCTTGACTTACCAATGCATTGCTTTCATCTTTGCCTCTGTCTTCACGTGGTCTTCCCCTCTGCCTCTGTATCCAGATTTCCCTCTTCTTATATAGATGCCAATCACTGGGTGAGGACCCACCTAATCCAGCATAGCTTCATCTTAACTTGACTACATCTCCAAAGACCTCGTTTCCAAATAAGGTCACATTCACAGGAACCGGGGGTCAGAACTTCAACATAACTTTTGTGGGGGGCACCATTAATTAAACCAACAACACCTCCCTTCTAAGCCACATATTGCCTTCTTAGAAAGAGAGCTTAGCTTTTCTCAGGAATACAAAATTAAGGACAGCCACACTAGACTCTGTGCCAGAGACTGTTCTTAATGGCTTCATCACATTCTGGAAGAAGTGAGAGGGGTCACTGAAGGAAGTAATGTGATGCCAACCATGTCTTGGATAGCAACTCTAGCATATTAGAGGAACAAGAGCAGTTCTGGTATAGATTCTCTCCAGGAATACTTCTTCCCTGTCATAATGAAAAATTCACAGTCAAGTGGCATGGAGCTATAACAAGTTGTATAGAGTTTTCTCCTGCCCATCTGAATTCAACCCTTAGAGCCACTGCACAATGAAATCAAAGTGCACAATTTACATAATTTGTGTTTCACAGTCCTCGCCTCTGTTTAGAGAATTGGATTTTTCTCTTCAAAATAAATCTCAAGAGTTTGATTTATTGTCCTTCAAGTTTTTGAAAAGGACTCAATCAATCCTGTTTCTAAGAAATGTCCAAATGCCACCAGGAAAATGAGTTCCGTGTATGAATTGGGCATTTGCTGCCTCCCACTAAAACATTTTTTTGTGTGTGTTTTTAAAAATAACTAAATAAACTTCCTTTTCTTGAAGCTGAGGATGGAGCTATTGCAGTCACTTGCTGCTCTGAGTGGGAACGGGCAGCCTGCGTTCATGAATCCCTTACAGCTCTGGGCTCTCACCCCCGCCCCTTGCAGTGTTGAGTTGTGATTTAGGGAGCTACTTTGCAGACTTCAGGAAGTTTGGTCTTTGACTTAGCAGTTTGGTTTATCAAGATAGGCTTCTCCTTTTCCAAGTGGAATGGGACCAAAATATTATTACCTGAGCCCAAAATATTATTACCCGAGCCCAAAATAAAGTGACTCAATTCTGATAACTATTCTTACTCTTACATATTTCCAAAGATCCTCTGCTGTCACCATCATTGCCATCACCATCAAAATTACAGGAGATTGAAGTGGCAGTAAAGGGGGGCTGTGGCGTATGGAAGCACAGAGCTGGTTCTACCCTGGACTCTGCCACCGACAGCTCCGTGACCTTGGGCATCTTGGTTAACCTTGCTCAGTCCTCCACACGCTCATCCTGCAAATCAGAGGAGTAACAGCGCGGCAGTCTCCTCTTATCCACAGTTCTACTTTTTGAGGTTTCAGTTACCCAGAGTCGACTGTGCTCTGAAAAGATTACAAACAATATGCTATTTTGAGAGAGCACATTCATAATAACTTTTATTTCAGTATATTGTTATCATTGTTCTATTTTATTATTAGTTACTGTTCTTCTCTTACTATGCCTAATTTATAAATTAAACTTTATAATAGGTATGTATGCACAGAAAAATCATTATATACATGGGGTTTCATACTGTCCTTGGTTTCAGGCACATGTCCCTAGTGGATAAGGGGGAGCACAGTACCTGTCCTGCGAGGTTGTTTTGAGGATTAACCTAGATAGTGCATGTAAGGTACCTACCGTGGCATCTAATACATAGTGTTGAATAGGTCTCAACTGTCATAATTGTTGTCCTCATTGTCATCACCTTAGTAATCAACGGAGTTTCTTAGACGTCCACTTGCTACCTACTCCGTATCCAAAAGTTGGGCCAGGGTTGGGGGTGGTTAACGTGCATGAAGTGAATGAAGAATCATCCCTTCCCAAGGGTGAGTGGGCCCTTCAGCACCTCAACAGGCTCAGATTGGAACCCCTAGGTCTTGTGCTTACACCAGCAGCTGAGAAAATTCCAGAGCAATCATGGATGCCAGAGCCACAAAACATTAAATCAGCCATCAGGCATGGAAATGTGTACCTGGTGGCTTCCAGAGTGTGTATGCCCAGCATGGTTCTCACTGTTGGTTCCTGGCAGAAGTTAAGAAGTAAATTTCCTGCTTTCTTATCACCTGCCCTTTCTTCCTGCTGTGCCCTTTCCCTTCCACGCCTTCAGGTGCCCGGAGCTCCCAGCTGCCCTGCCTATATCCTCTCACCGTAATTTACCAAGGGAACATGTCCATGAAGGTGCTATTAAGGTGTCATGCAAATATGTACACCAAGGTGCTTGTTACTCTTCCCCAGGTTTTAGTCAGAACGAAGAAGTGAGTAAGGCAGGGATCAAAAATAGGAATCAGCTGACCAACTCTACTTGTTGGGAAGTCGCTGGCTGCAGTGCTATGGATGAGAAGGGTTCTGAGGCCAAGTGCAGGCTCAGCAGGAAAGAACATCATGAGTGATTGATGGATGATGTCATGAAAGTCATGAGTGTTTGACAGATATGTCACAAAAGTCATGGTGTCATTAACATGAGTGATTTATGATGTCATGAACACCATAAGTGATTAATGGATGATGTCATGAACATGAGTGAGTGATTAATATGAGCAGCGTCACGAGTAATTGATGAAGTCATGGGGGTCATGAATGATGATGTCATGAATCATGAATGAGTGATTAATGTCAGGAATATCATAAGTGATTGTTATGACTAATATGAGTGATCGATTGATGATGTCATGTCATGAGTAATTGACTGGTGTCATGGATGTCATAAGTGATTTTTTTACGATGTCATAAATGTCCTAAGTGATTAATGACATGAGCGTTGTAATTGATTGATGTCATGGATGTCATGAGTGATTGATGGGTGATATCATGAATGTCCTGAGTGATTGATGATGTCATGAACGTCCTGATTGATTGGTGATGTGTGCCACCACAGTCGTGAGGGAGCAGGTGGCAGCCACATGCCATGCATCTGTGATGTTTGGTGTAGTCTCCCGAAATGAATGAATACCTCCATGTCATAAGATTTCAGATTCTGTATTATTCACGATGAAGTGCATTTGGAAGTTTGAGATTTATCCTAAAACTCACCGTGTACTGCAGAATGAAGTGAAGAGGTTGGTTTTTTTGAAGGGCCTAGACCCCTGAAGCATTATGGTCAGCCATAATAGAAGTGACAGCACATCACTTCAGAGAAAAGAAAAGGGCACGCATGAAGAGAGGCAGGCTGAGACTCGGCTACCTGAAGGGATGGAAATGCTGCCATGGACACTCTCCTGAGGAAGGCTGCTGCCCAGGGTTTCTGACTGAAGGGCACCTCTTCTGCCATTCTTCTTTTGAGTGAGGGAGAAGAAATCTCCAGATCCTTCCAGAGCGGCCCAGGGGAGATGCTGATTCATGCCCCTTCAGAGTGCTGGACCAACAGTGTAAGCAGGCGTGCCCTTTGCATGATCCCAACGTAGCAATTAAATACTCTACTTCTGCTCAAATTATTTGCTAATAACTCATGCCTAACTGTAAATGAGTAGTCCCAGAGATAGGAAAATAATACCTAGTGTGCATCTTCATTGATAAAGCTGCATTACTAGCCCCACCAACAAATTTGAAAACAAATGGTTTGGTTCTACAAACTAGTTAATCCTCTAGATATCTCTTATATCCAATTTCCAAGGAATTAGCCTCAGCTGCCCTTTTTAATTTTGAATTTGTCCAAGTGAATGTTTCGAACTGGGTTTGAAGCTCCTTGGAGCATTGCCACTGTGTTTGTAAGAGCACTGTTCAGTCTCTCAAACATTTGGAGCCATTCCCTTTGAGGCTGCATGAACCAAGAACAAGAAGGATTCTAAAGGCAGGCTATATTGTTAGTGCAAGTGACATGAATACTTTGGAAGATGTCACACTCTTCAGTGAATGCCACAGACACCAAGCAAACCACCCATATTCCTCCTCAGAAACAACCAAATAAATATCTCCCATGGAAAAGAAACCTCTCACTTTCCCACTCAACACCTTTCCCATCCCTGGGCAGGGGCGATTATGCTGGACCTGGTGCCAGTGTACCTTTCTACATCGGAGGCCACGTCCTGCAGTGTTTTACCTGAAATGTCCATTAAAAATAAATAATGGGGCTGGGCGCAGTGGTTCATGCCTGTAATCCCAGCACTTTGGGAGGCCAAGGAGGGCGGATCACCTGAAGTCAGGAGTGTGAGACCAGCCTGGCCAACATGGTGAAACCCTATCTCTACTAAAAATACAAAATTAGCTGGGCATGGTGGCACATGCCTGTAATTCCAGCTACTTGGGAGGCTGAGGCAGGAGAATCACTTGAACCCGGGAGGCAGAGGTTGCAGTGAGCCAAGATCACGCCATTGCACTCCAGCCTGGGGAACAAGAGTGAAACTCTGTCTCAGTAAAAACAAACAATTTATGACATTCAACCTAATAAATAATGCCTCTAGAATGTGTCTGTTCTTTTTATCCCTGATGCCTCTGCTCTGGGTAATAAAAGCCCTTTCGTGACTGGTCAGTTTTCCTATGAGATTTCCCAGTGACCGGTTCACCTTGCTCCTGCCTGAAATATGACCAGATCGCATTTTCTAAAGAATATCTCTGTTCAAAATGACTTCCGGAGCACATGCATGTCTCTTTTTTCTAAGTAAAATGATAGAAGAAATATAAAAATATTTTTAAAAAACCAGTGCCACTGGGCCACAAGAAAGGGGCCCAGTGGACTAGAAGAATTTTTGTAAAGTAAACATAAATGGATCACTTTCAAAGTGAAAGCCAGACACAAGGGAATGTAACAATACGATTGGCCAAAGACGATTATAAAGTGAAGACTGGAAAGAAGTTTGTTTGCTCAGAATTCTGAACTGTGGTGCACCTGTCAGAGTGGAACAAGCTGCCTCCTCCCAGTTTTGCTCCTAAGACAAGAGGAGACTTGGCCAGGGAGACTTCCAGGGGGATCGGTGGGGCTGGAAGGGAAGCTGCACCTTAGGAGGCCACAAAGCCGGGGCCCCAAGCTCTGCAAGAGGCCCCCTTATCCCCTCATCACCGCTCTGTCTCCACCCGGATCGGAATCCACATTCCCAGACGGAGCAGCTCTGGGACTGCTGAAGCCACGTGTCCACAGCCTGGGCCCCACCTGGATGAGAGAATAGCCAGCCGGGCACCACAGCAGCACATGGGAGTCAAGAAAGGGAGGCTTCAGACCGAGCGCCTGCGAAGCATTTTAAAGATCTTGTCCATTTGCGGCAGCCACACCGACTGTGAATCTCCGAGAAATTCCAGAAGGCGTCACCTTTGCCACACAGAGAGGGCGGCTGTGGAAGTGAGGGACGCTGACTGCTGGAGACTTACAATATTTACAAGACACATCTTTTTAAATTCAGAAGAAGAACTGAAAAGATAGTCGAATACCCCAGTTCCAAAAGCCTGGATCATGCCTGATATAAATTATTAAGGCCTCAATTATTTTTAGTGCTTCTTCCCTTCACTTTCTGAAGTGTTCTTATTTAGTCAAAATTATGGACAGAACAATACCAAAAAGTGCCCTAGAAAATACAACTGAAGGGCTTCCCAGAAGACCCTAGAACAGACAAAGATGAACATTCAAAAACTTGAGAGCTATGAAAAATAGATCCATCAAATGTAATCTCTTTCTAGAGGTTTTAGAAGGAGAGAATGCGGAGAAGGAAAGGGAAAAAATAAACCAAGATATGACGGGAAAAAAATCCCCACACTTTTGAGTCATTGGAGAAAAAAAGACCTAATAAGTATAATTCTAACAATTTTGGAAATGATCTAACGACAGATACCGCCTAATAAAACTTGACAATTCAAAATTTAGAACTTACGTAAGATTACAGGCCAGGTGCGGTGGCTTATGCCTGTTAACTGCACTAATTTAATATAGACTGGCCCCACAAAATGTGTTCTTCGTGTTTACTGAAAACGTATTCTCAAGGCTGGTGTTGGGACACCATTCTGGCTACTGTACTTCAAAATGTTCTCTGCAGAGGGTCATTCAGAATAAATTTTCCTCTGGTCTCAACACCAGGAATGGCTGAGCTTCTCATAACCTATCTAATGGGCTGTAAACCGTGTTTCTGTACCCGGTGTTGGCTGCTAGAGAGCTTAGCGTGAAATGTGTGGCATAGGTGATTGGTCTTTATAGCATACATTTTATATTTTAAGCTTTTTCCAGATTTCTATTTTTCTGATTTTTCATTGTTCTGATAGTCTCACCTACTCCTTTTAAGCTTATTTTATTTTTATCTATGCATTTGTATCGTCCTTATCCGCTTTCAGTCCTTTTGCCACTGGATCCAACATGGATAGACAGATAATAGATGAGAGGGAAATGACTGACCCATTGATTGGCAGGCAAGAAAATTAAAGTACCCCTAGCCTAGCATTCAAGGCTGCTTACAATCGGGCCACATTCTACTTACCCAGACTCATAATGACACTACTCCTCCGTCAGAGCTTTTCAAACACTTTTCACTTTTTCTTTTTTTTGAGACGGAGTTGCACTCTGTCACCAGGCTGGAGTGCAGTGGTGTGATCTCGGCTCACTGCCGGGTTCTGCCTCCTGGGTTCAAGTGATTCTCCTGCCTCAGCCTCCCAAGTAGCTGGGACTACAGGTGCACTCCACCACGCCCAGCTAATTTTTTTGTATTTTTAGTAGAGACGGGGTTTCACCATGTTGGCCAGGATCATCTCCATCTCCTGCCCTCGTGATCCGCCCGCCTTGGCCTCCCAAAATGCTAGGATTACAGGCATGAGCCACCACACCCAGCCTAAAATGTTTTCTCAATTCAAAGTATAGTATTTGCTTTTCAGTTCAATCAAAGGAAATAGTAAGACGAGTTTGGTGGATACAAAATGTAAACTACTAATTAAGAGACATAGGTAAAAGTTACAGCCTCTTATTAATCACCGTCACCCTCCAGGGAATTCACACCAATCCTTTGCAGGCCCACAGCAGCACTTCTGGTTAAAAGCCACTGTGGAATATATGTCTCACGTTCCCCTGATGTTATTCCTGTACCTGTCAAACTATCAACTTATTTAAGTATCTTATCCAACCTCCAAGATTCAACCCCATAAACTTTCCCTGGTGACATCCTTGCCTTCTCCTTCCCTGGGTCTCTGAGGGCATTTTCTGCCTTTACAGTGTGGCATCTTGTCCATCTCCCTCACAGGTACTGAGCTCCCAGAGGCAAGACTGTTTCACTGACATCTGTGCTGCAGCCTTATAATACACTGTCTTCATCTATTCTATAACATCTATAACAAAATACTGCAGACTGGGCAGTGTCTAAACAGCAGAAATTTATTTCTCACAGTTCCAGAGGGTGGGAAGTCCAAGGGCAAGGCGAGTCGGTGTCCGGTGAGGGCGCGCTTTCTCACTGCACCCTCACGTGGTGGAAGGGGCAAGGGAGCTCTCTTGGGCCTTTTTTATTGGAGCACTAATCCTATTCAGAGGGCTCCACCCTCGTGATGTTATCACATCCTAAGGCCCCGCACCATAACACCATCATCCTGGGGGTAAGGATTTCAATAGCGGAATCTCAGAGGACACAAACATTCAGACCACAGCCCAGACTGAGTATGTGTAATTGAGACATGAACAGCCATTGAATCCTGACACAGTGCCAGACTGTGACATTCACTTTGTGGGTTCAGGGAGCAAGAAGATCCAGTCCAAGCTTGTAGAGACCTTACAGACCAAAGCTAGTGACAGCTTTGGTGACACCCCCTCGCTTCATCCACGCCTCTGCTCACAGATGTCTCCCTGGCTCCCTCCGAAGGCCCCACCCTAATTGTTCTCTAGCCCTCATCCTGTTCCTCCACCCTGTTTCCTGCTACTCATCCCGTTTTCTCTGTTGCACGTTTCATTCCTGCCATTGATTTTTCCATGTGTGTTTTCAAATGCCCATCTTGCCACTGGCATGTCAGTGAGTACAGGAACTTTGACCCGCCACTTTGATCCTAGCATCTAGCACAAGAGCTGTTGCATCGTGTCCCCCATACATTGGCATTTTTGAATGGATGAATAAAAGCTGCACTATCATACTGTACTTTGGGGCCAGTGTAAACCTGGTTTAAGGTTGTAATCTTACTCTAGAACTTCCTGGAAAATGAGGGAATGCACGTGCCATTTCTCGGTTCAATAAAAGCTGCTTCTCATGTTGTGAGGAGCCAAAATACTTTAAGACATTATTTTTGCCCCTCATTTGTAAAAGCATGCTCACAAGATCTGAAAGTGTGAACATTGATTTAATTTTTTTTAACAAAAATGTCATAAAGAAAAGAGTCAAAAACAATTAAAACAAGGCAATACGCAATTTGACCCAGGAGTTTGATGCTGTGGTGAGCTATGATGGCATCACTACACCTGAGCCTGGGTGACAGAGCAAGACCCTAACTGTAAAATAATAAAAATAACAATAATGCAATATGCAATTTTAAACCCATACTTAATGCACAGTAAAGGGGTCTGAATGAGTTTTCCAAGTGAATATACAGCTCTTTTTGGCGACTTTTATGTGTCTTCACTGTTACTTCACGGGGAAGCACTAGTGCCTGTGGATAAGATTTTAAGGAGCCAGACTTCAACTTAACATAAAAAAAAAGTCACTGAGGTCCTAACCACCATTGTGTGTGTCTCACTGTGTGTAGTATATGGACAAGCAGTGAAGGTGGACATGCCAAACTTGTCCCAGGAGTTCTCCAGGCAGAAACTAGATGACCAGTGATAGGCATGTTTTTGTAGCTTCCCTGTTTGGGTTATTTTGGACTAGGTTAACTAAGATCCTTGCCAATTTCAGAGTCTGTGATTATTCTTCTCCGATACTGACTCAGTAGAGCAACTTCAGGGCCCATCGCAGCACCCAGGCAGGTATAGCACCTGCTCCAAAGATCCTGTGTCTCCAGCTCCATGCAATGGTGCTTATTGTAATAATAAAAAACCTAATGCTTGGGGAGATACTAAAGTGCATTCTGAATAATCATCAAAATTCATTGGCTCTATGAAGTTAAAAGTTACCATTCTGCAAACTTTGTTGAATTACCTATTTTGAAAACTTGATCTTTGTCAGCCACTCAAGACAAAGTCAGTTTCATTCTTCTCCTTAGTGGCTATTGGTAAAAAGTCTGTTTCTTAGTTGTAGATAAGGAAACTGTGCTACTGGACTAGAGGAATCCTCACCTTACACAAACAGTGCTGATACATTCTGGTCAACAGTAAAATATCTATTCATCTCTTCCACCCATACTTCAAAAGTAGATAACTTGTTTCTTAAGGAACTTTGTTTGTTTGAGACAGAGTTTCACTCCTTTTGCCCAGGCTGGAGTGCAATGGAAAGATCTCGGCTCACTGCAACCTCCACCTCCCGGATGGGTTCAAGTGATTCCCCTGCCTCAGCCTGCTGAGTAGCTGGGATTACAGGTGTACACCACCATGCCAAGCTAATTATGTATTTTGAGTAGAGACGGGGTTTCACCATGTTGGCCAGGCTGGTCTTGAACTCCTGACCTCAGGTGATCCACCCTCCTCAGCCTCCCAGAGTGCTGGGATTACAGGCCTGAACCACCGCACCGGGCCAGGAACATTATCTTAATGCTTAGTAAAATGAATTACAAGAGGTGGGAAGTGTCTCTAGCTCCTAACAAATGTTTCTTCTCTAGCAATGAAGACATAAAAAGAATCGGTCCCAAACTTAATTATTGATGCTAACAAGGAGGGAAAAGATGAGAAAAAATCAGGTGCTTCCCTGGCTATGCATTTCTGCTTCGGCAGTTCTTCGTTGTTTAAGAGAAAGGTGGCAAACACAGGTGCCCACTGTAGCTGGAAGGGAATGGGAGTGAGTAAGCCCCTCTTTGTGTCACAGAACGGGGGCCACTGGAGAGAACCCCTGGTGTCTGACAGGAGCCGTTGTAACTCAGCTTCAGTCAGTCGTTGCCATTCAGAAATTGTTAGATTTCTAGTTCTTCCAATAGTTCAACAGAAATACAAAATCCATATTTTCATGTAAAAATCTGATTTTTAAATGTTGGCAACCTGCTACAATTTGAAAAATATTCCTTTAGGCAGAATGAAACACTTGCAGGCCACATCTGGCCCACGGGTGACCAGCGAGTGATGTTCACTTGAATCAGTATACCAGATGGCCAAAGAGGACTTCTTGCTCTTTCTCAGCCTCACTTACAAGCTGCTCACTTGGTCATTATGAAATCACCAAAGCTTACGTAGCAGAAGGAGCCATACAGAAGCGGGGGTGCCTGGATACTCAGGAATCCACAATACTTTTGATACTGATCTGTATGGAAGACTATTTTTTATTTTATTTATTTATTCAGGCAGAGTCTCACTCTGTCTCCAGGCTGGAGTGCAATGGTGCGATCTCGGCTCACTGTATCCTTCACCTCCCGGGTTCAAGCAATTCTCCTTCCTCAGCCTCCCGAGTAGCTGGGACTACAGGCGCATGCCACCACGCCCAGCTAATTTTTGTATTTTTAGTAGAGACAGGGTTTCAGCATGTTGGCCAGGATGGTCTCGATCTCCTGACCTCGTGATCCGCCTGCCTCGGCCTCCCAAAGGGCTGGGATTACAGGCGTGAGCCACCACGCCCGGCCCTATGTGAGACTGTTTTAAATCTACTCGTACTTAATTCTGAGCTATCCAACACAGTTGAGTAAGACAGTGTTCATAGTAATGAATTTCTCCCATTTTAGCATACATAAATTGTCTTCCAAGAAAGGGAGTGTTTGTCACTCACTCTACCAGCTATCAGTCCGTCTTCCCTTGATGCTGAGAAGCTCTTTGGCCTCAGTACCTTCATCACTGACGTGAGCATCTGTCTGCGTGAGGGAGAGAGAGAGCTGTCATGACAGGGGTTGTGGTGACTCGGGATGGCTTCTGCTGCCTCGGTGTTGAGGAAACCAGGGCCCAGGACTCGCACATGGCTCGTTAAGAGTGGGGTCGGACTGCTTGCCCGCACCCTGACTGCCACGCTGGTGTTCTTCTCATTCATGTTCTGGTTAATTCAGTAGCAGGTCACTGAGGCTTTCTGTGCTTGGCACACAGCACATGGAGAAGGAACAGGAAACAAACCTGCAAGATTCACTAAGGGAAAGGTGGAAAACAAAGATCAGGGTCACACATTGATTCTCATAAGTTGCAAGATTCACTAAGGGACTTTGGGAGGTTGAGGTGGGCAGATCACAAGGTCAAGAGTTCAAGACCGTTCTGGCCAACATGGTGAAATCCCATCTCTACTAAAATACAAAAAATTAGCCAGGCATGCTGGCAGGCACCTGCAGTCCCAGCTACTCGGGAGAATTGCTGAGGCATAAAAATCACTTGAACTCAGAGGCACAGGTTGCAGTGAGCTGAGATCACACTACTGCACTTCAGCCTGGTGACAGAGTGAGACTCTGTCTCGAAAAAAAAAAAAGGATTCACTAAGGGAAAGGTGGGATGAAACAAAGGTCAGCGTCACACATTTATTCTCCCAAGGCCTGCTGGTTTCATGTGCACCAGTTTTACAGCTTCTCAAGCCAGGCCTAGCTCACATCTAGGTGAGGAGATAGAGCGTGGTTCCAGCCACTCATCCCACCAGCCAGAAACTTATATCCTAGTGAGTAACTGCAGAGGAATCAGTCCGCAGAGGAATCACTTCACCCCACACTTCGCAAATGCAAACCCATGATCATTACGAGAATGGGAGCTGCAACTAATCGTAAGAATTATGAGCAGTTCCAATCCTGCACATTCTGAGTTTAGCACAGTCTATGAGTTTAATACATATTTGACGCCTACAAATAGGAACAAAGATTTTTATGGATACAAAATGTACCTTAAGTAATTGTTGAGAAATGTTGGCTTAGCTTTAGAGAAAGTCTCTGTCTTCCTGTTCCAGTCTTTATCTTCTAGACATTAAACTGGATGTATATTCTTGGTCAAAATCCCTTATTAAAAATGTAGTCCCTCAAAATATTAGCATGGGTGATATTTTCCTTTGTAATCCTGATTCCCTGGCCAGTTTCCTTGTTTTCTTCCCAGTTGTCTCCTAGCTGAATTGTTCAGTGGTTATTATTTTATGGACTGGTGGAGATTCACAAGAAGGAAGATGTCCATTTCTCCACCAACAGCCAAAGGCTTCTTGAGAACTTCTCAGTGATGAAAATCAAGAGGGGTCCTATGAGCTAGAGCTACAAATCAAATATAAAATAACAACCTTCTTCTTCACCACTGTCCAATAGCAAGGACAAAGCCTTAATAGAGCAGAGATGGGAGGGATTCGAAACATGAATGAGAAAAAACTTCTTACAAAGTGCTTTTTTCAGGAAATTTGGAACCAAAGAGGCCTGCAGCTTTTTCTCTTAATGGAGATAAAGTAGGAACAGCCATGTGCTTAAAATAGTCACATGCAAACAAAAATGAGCAGAGACATCTGGCTAAATGTTAACATCTGCTTTCACTTTCATTAATTTTCTTTCCCAGAAGAAGGTATTAGTTAATGTTAGGCAGCTGTCGAATAATACACCACTTTAAATACATTTTTAAAGCCACATTTCATAGTTTGTAAGTCCACCAGAGTGTGGCAACATGAACATGAATATGGAGAACCTAGAAACACAACACAGCATCCGTCAGAGGAAACACCATTTCCTAGCACACAGTGTAAGCTACGTTGACAAGAAGTGTCCGACGTTTTTATTCCTTGTTTCTACTTAGAATGATAATATATACTATTTTTAAATCAGATGTTATTGGCATATGAGATATGTTCATCTACACTGAAATCCACCCCCTCCCAGACACATGCATGCACATGCGCACACATACACACCATACACACACACACTCTCTCTCTCTCTCTCTCTCTCTCAGACACCCACTGGATTTTGAACATCTCAATCAGCTCTGCCCCATTCTCATCCTCTTTTCGTTTCCCTCTTCCTACTCTCCTTTTCTTCCCTCCCCTTCCCTTCTTTACTCTTCTGTCCAATTCAGTCTCAAAGCCTTTAGCTAGGTGAAGACAGGTGGGTATCTGCACAGAGGAGCACCCACGTGGGCTGCCTAGCGCAAGCCAGGAGGTGGGGACATCTGCCTGCCTGGGAGCACCCGGGATGTGGAGTCAGCCCTGGGCAAGAGGAGGAAGAGGGCATCTGCACAGGGAGGCAGCCTGTGTCTTTCAAAAAGTGTGGCCCGGTGGGGGTATCCAAGCCCAAGGAGAGTGAGGAGGGGGTGTCTGCATGGGGGGGCCGCAGCAGTGCTGATGAAGATGTCTTCAGTGCAGGGGCTAGATCAAGTAAGAACAGGAAAGAGAATGAAAACCCAGTTTCTCCCTGTTGGGGCTAGAGGCCACACCTACGGGGAGCAGAGCCTGGGTGTGCGGTGTGCGGTGCTGGACTGGAACCCGGGGCGGTGGAGTGAGTGCCTGGCTTTCTAAATCAGCACTGAACCTCTGGCTGGATCTCCTTGCTGTGGAGGGTATTCCTGGGACTGTTCGCAAAACCGGAGGGGTGTGAGGATTGGACTGTAGGAGGGCACCGTGTTAATTTCCTGAATGGAACAGAGACGCTGTGGTTCTGCAGAACGCCTTGCCTGCGGGAAATACACAGCCTCAAGAGCATCTGGGGAAGAGGCCGTCAGCTCAGGGGTCCCTCCTCAAATGCTTCGCGGAGCTAAGTCCTTTGCCCTGTACGTGCAAGTTTCCTGTGAGTTTGAAGTTGCTGTCAAATCTTTTTTTTTTTTTAATTAATACAATTTTACAAAAAGGAATAAACTGTGTGCCCAGCAAGGGAATTGAGTATGAGGGTCACTAGTTCAGGTTGCAAAGCCTTCTTCCCTGTCACCAGGCATGCAGCCACTGGCAAATGACAACATCTTATTCTCAGAAACTTTAAAAGTTTTCAAAAAAAAAAAAAATAGCTGCTAAAGAAAATGAAAAGCCAGATAGAAAAGGCATCGCCGGGTTTATTCTCCATCTGAGACATTTTCGTCTTCTCTGATGTATTCCAGTGGGATGTGTTAGACACCTGACCAGATAGAATGTGTACATGTTCTAGTCATCGGTGTATTTTGTTCACAAAGGTAATTATGCTAGAATGTGATTATTATAGTTTAGGCAGAAAATCTAGACATGTTTCCCCTGGGCTCTGACCCATGCAGATGTCAGTATGCCTCCACAGGGGCCATCGTCTTCCAGGTAAACAGGTTACACTTAGCTCAGCTTTAAAATGGACATAAATCTTAAAATTGCAGCATCCTGACATTTCATTTCAGAATCAATTCTCAGTAGCCTACACACCTCAGAATTTCTTTTTTAGTTTTCCAGCCCTCCTTTCAATTGTTTACAGTGCCCTGAACATCAAATACAGCCTCATACCTTTGTAAATCATAATGCAGATAATCGTATTTGTAAATGCCTAATTATAATTTACATTTATATTTATGTTACTAAAACACCCAATGCATTTGCCACATGCTAGACAATAAGAAAAACAGACCAAGAGGCTGGTTGCCGTGGCTCATGCCTGGCATCCCCACACTCTGAAAGGCTGAGGCAGGCAGATCACTTGAGTTCCAGAGTTCGGGACCAGCCTGGGCAACATGGCAAAACCCTGTCTACAAAAAAATACAAAAATTAGCTAGGCATAGTGGCATGCGCCTGTACTCCCACCTACTCGGGACGCTGAGGCAGAAGGTAGTGGGAGGTAGTGGCTGCGGCGAGCCATGATTGTGCGACTGCAAGCCAGCCTGGGCACCAAAGTGAGACCCTATGAGAAAAAAGGAAAGGAAGGAAGAGGAGAGGGCAGGGGAGGGGAGGTGAGGGCAGGAGAGACGGGGAGGGGAGGGGGGAAGGAAGGAAGGCGGGTAGGAGGGAAAGAAGGGAAGAATGGGAAGGGGAGGGAAGGAAGGGAGGAAAGGAGGGAGGGAGGAAGGGAAGTGAAGGAAGGAGGGAGGGAGGGAGGGAGAGAAGGGAAGGAGGGAGGGAGGGAGGAAGGGAAGTGAAGGAAGGAGGGAGGGAGGGAGGGAG
>CAUYQU010090774.1:0-26927 GCA_963574635.1 Cheracebus regulus
GAGGGGAGGGGAGGGGATGGGGGGGGGGAGGGGAGGGGAGGGGATGGGGGGAGGGGGGGAGGGGAGGGGAGGGGATGGGGGGAGGGGGGGAGGGGAGGGGAGGGGATGGGGGGAGGGGAGGGGGGGAAACGGAAAGGAAAAAGGAAAGGAAAGGAAAAAGCAAAAGAAACAGCCTCTTCCCAGCTGTCTTTGTCAGCCTGGGCTTCTGCTTGGAGGCAGGGGAATGGCCAGAGTGCCCTGCATGATTCTGGAGCACAGAACCATGTCCTGGTGATCACCTGGGTATCTCTTGCTGCCCCTTAGGTCATTATTTTTGTTCTTTTCTCCTTTGCAAGAATTACAATTATTGGGACAGAAAGTTGGAAACAAGGAGAGGCAGGGAAGAGACAAAGAATCCTTCTGTTGGATTTCCTCTCCTGTCACCCAGGTTTCATGCCTGGACCTGTGGGCTGGGGGAAGATAAGTCCTATCTCATCAGCTCTGCCACTGGCACAGGGCCTGAGGCTGCTGATGACTTTTTTTGTTTTCCCCTGAACTGGAGTATTGCTGTGTTGCAGTGCCATGATCTCAGCTCACTGCAACCTCCACCTCTCTGGTTCAAGTGATTCTCCTGCCTCAGCCTCTGGAGTAGCTGAGATTACAGGCACCCACCAGCATGTCTAGCTAATTTTTGTATTTTTAGTAGAGATGGGGCTTCACCATGTTGATCAGGCTGGTCTCGAACTCCTAGCCTCAATGTGATCTACCTGCCTTGGCCTCCCAATGTGCTAGAATTACAGGCGTGAGCCACCATGCCCAGCCATGACGACCTCTCTTGAGAGGGTGAGAGCCACAGTCGGGGAGGTGGGGGGCTCAGTGAGGGGCAGGGAGCAGCAGCAAGTGGGGGCCTAAGGTTCCCTGAAGAGTGGGATCATTTATTTGGAATATTAATTTGGATTTTTTTTCTTTTTCTTATTTTAAGTCATTTTTTTCTTCTATAGAATTAAGGCTTTATGCTCCCTTTTCTCAGGAGGTTGGGCCAAATGCAGTTGTCTGAACTTGTCAAGAACTTCCCAGGCCAGGTGCGGTGGCTCATCCTGTAATCCCAGCACTTTGAGAGGCCGAGATGGGAGAATCCCTTGAGCTCAGGAGTTTCAGACCAGCCTGGGCAATATAGTGAGACCTCATCTCTGTTTCTATAAAAATAAAATAAAAAAAGAACTTTCCAAACCTTACCAAGAAAAGAAAACAGCTTAGAGAGAAGCACATGGGTGCAGAAACTTCCCTGAGAACAGAAAGAGGTTCAAATTCTCACAGCACCCAAGGTCAGCAAAGGACTCAGGGGACAGGACTTCAGAGGAGAATAGCCTGCAGGGGCTCCTGCAATTGGGACCAGACCTTTCAACACTGAGCCTGTCAGCAAGCAACAGCAGGGACTCAAGACCAGAGGACCACCCCCAAAATGCCTCAGATGCCTTAGGACCTCTGTCTAACTCTGGAGGGTGGGAGGGAAGGGATTCCCAAGAGTGACTGAGATGGAGTTTGCCACCATCTGCTCAGGATGGGGCATGCCACACCCATGATTTCATTTGATTTTTCAAAATTAAAAAAAAGGGAGATGGTTTCTGATCTCTCATATACCAAAGTAAAATTCATACTATACTTGTTACGCACACACATGCACAAGGAAACATACAGACGACACGCACACACAGCACAAAAGCTTCAGGCGGTTACACATGTGCAGACAAACAGAACAATTCACACTCATGCACACAGAGGGCACGTGACCACAGACAAACTCACAATCACCCAAACCACACAAAAACACGTGCTCAGAGGGCAGATACATGCCACACACTTAAAAGACACAAGAACACAATAAAGCCTAATGCACAGGCACATACCTTAATTACATACAATTACCCACGCACAAAGAGTTGTTTACAAACACACACTGGACACCAACACACAAACTCATATCTACATATAACATACAAAAATCTATAGAGAACAGAAAGGCACAGGTCAGTTACACAGACACAGACACAGACACACACACACACACACACACACACACACACACACACACACACAGAGGTCACCCACAGGAGCCCTACACAGAAGCTTGAGTGCAGTGTACAGGCTACAGGCCCTTGCAGGCCCAGCAGCTGTGATGGTGGGGGTGGGGAGAGGGCTGACACCATCTTGTTCCCCAGCCTAAGAGAGAGTGGGGCCTTGTTCTAGGGTCCCAAATAGGGGTCCCTGTTTGGGGAGCACCTATCCCCTCAGGGGGATGTTGGAGAACAAGCTCCTGGTTAGACCCAGCTGCTGAGAGCCCCTCTGAGCCCACCTTCTGTGCCCACCCACCAGCTTGGCAGCATGCCCCCACCCACCAGCCCAGCCCATACCGTGCTGAAGTTGGGGAAGAGACTGAGCGGGGCGGCACCATTGAAGTGGAAGGCGAGCAAGTGCTTGAAGTCCAGCGGGGGCTGCAGAGGCCGGGTGGGCAGGGGCAGGGAGGCCAGCAGGGGGCTGGGGGCGCTGGAGGCTGGGCCTGCTGCAGGAGGAAGAAGGGCAGGGTCTGAAATGGGCTCTCTCCTACCTCTGTCGCCAGAACAAGAGGCAGAGGGACTTCTTGGTGTGGAGCCAGGCAAACTTGTGTCTCTCTTCCCAGAGTGGCACCAGCCAGGGCCAGGGTGATTACAGCCCCGTTCTCTGTGCCCTTCCTCCCCACAGCTGAGGAAGGAGAGGCAGGGAGTCCACAGTTCAAGGCTCCCAGCCCAGAGGGACGACCCTCCCACCCCTACTGTGGCAGCACACTGAACCCCAAGGCAGCCCAGCCAAGAGAGGGACAGAGGGGTCTGGGCAGGCCCCTGACACACACATACTACCATGGAGACTGCATGATGCACTGGGTTTCCACTTTATTGCAAATTAAACTCAAACCCAGGGGTATTGGGAAGAGGCCAGCCCTCTCCTCTCTCACTCTCTAACTATCCTTCCTCCCATCAGATCCCCAGGACTTTCACAGCCAGGGCTGACAGGAGGGAATGGGAAACCCATGGGCTCTTGAAGGGATGTGTCCCCAGCTCTGAAGAGGTCTAAACTGCTTCCCCCAGGAGGAAAATAAGCCAGCATCCCTGGGTTGGGCCTCAGGGCCAGTCCTCAGAGGTGGCAGGTACAGCACTGTGGTTTTGCACTCTTTGGTCTTAAAGGTCTGAGGCAAGGGCAGGAGAAGGGGAGGAACTTGGAGAGCAACCAGACTTTGAGGAAGAAAAATGTAGGAAAAAAGAAAAAATCCAGCCCATCTGGGGCTTTTTTGGACTCGGTCATTGCAAAACCAAAAGTAGTCCTTTGAGATGTTTGTGTGGTAACACTGTGAAAGATAACATAGGTTTATTTCACATTTGTCGGTTTTTATGTCTATATACACAGTTATACACAAAAAAGGTCTGAGGCAGCCTATTGGTGAGGAGGGGAGGAAGGGAACCGCTATCCCCCGGCACCATTGTGCCCGACCCACCAGCTTGTGTACAGAGAGGACGCTGTGCTGTGTGACAGAAACGAGTGCAGTCATCTACTCCCCAGTCATAGATGAAGAGAAGAGACACTGCTGGGAGTGGGGCTAAGAAATAGCCAAGGACAGGCCGGACGCGATGGCTCATGCCTGTAATCCCAGCACTTTGGGAGGCAGAGGCGGGCAGATCACGAGGTCAGGAGTTTAAGACCAGCCTGGCCAACATAGTGAAACCCCGTCTCTACTAAAAATACAAAAAATTAGCTAGGCGTGGTGGTGGGTGCCTGTAGTCCCAGCCACTAGGGAGGCTGAGTCAGGAGAATTGCTTGAACCTGGGAGGTAGAGGTTGCAGTGAGCTGAGATGGCACCATTACAGTCCAGCCTGGGGAACAGAGCGAGACTCGGTCTCAAAAAAAAAAAAACAAGGACCAGTGTCCTTTCCCTCAGTCACTCAATTCCCAAGACCCAGTCTTCCTCCCGAAAGCCAAGAACTTCCATTTTGGGGGAGCCCAAACTTGGGGCAAGTCCAGAAGAGAAAAGGGTGAGCTACTCCTCATCTAACTGTGTAAAGGCCAGGAATGATTTCAGGTGTCCCAGATCCTAGTATCTCTGCCCACCCACCGAGGTCCCTCTTGATTGACCCAGTCCCTTCCTCCACAGCCCACAGGGTGGGGTTGGTGGGACACTCCAGAAGGGTGGATGGGTGGCCTCAGGCCCCTGGGAGGCCACAGATAGTAGATCAGCTTGGGTGCAGCATGGTCACATCTAGGTTGGCCCTTAGAGTGCCCAGGGCCCCAGGCTGGCTGGGCCCAGAGAAGGAGGCCACCCTCAAGTGAGATGTGACCCCAGGAAGCCTTCTCCCCACCCACTCTCTAAGAACTCCACGGCCAACCCGAAATCAAACTCGTGCAGCGGGGGCCCATCCACTGCGATCTTCACCACATGGCCGCCCCGGCCTTCCCCGGCCTCGCTCTGCCCCAACCACCGCAGCTCCCGGCTGCGGCCGACCTTATCCAGCAGGCCAGCACCCCCGGGCAGCGCCAATGCCAAGGCTGCTAGGGCAGCGAAGTCGGGGAAGAGCTCGTGCAGCTCCGAGTGCGCGCACGCCAGCTGGGTGCACAGGGCTCGCGGGCCAAGCCGCCCAAGGCTGAACACCACGCGCTTGAACAGCGCGAAGTCGCCCAGAGCCCGCTGGCGCACCACTGCAGGAGCAAAGCCACGCAGCAACACCCGTAGCGCCCCCTCGCCATGCGCGCCCAGCTCCTCCGGCGCCTGTGGGTAGCGGCGGGGGTCGAAGATCACCGCGAAGGCGGCTACAGCGTCCAGTGAAGGCCCAGGGTAGGAGTCCTGTAAGCCCTTCCGCATGGAGTCCAGGAAGGACCCCCGGAGCCGCTCCAAGCCCCGGACAGCAGCCTCGGAGTAACCCAGCAGCTCCACGCCGCGGTAGGTGCAGCGCCCACTGCTGGTGTCAGGATCCGAGGATGCCAGTTCCTGCAGGAAGCTCTGGAGGCGGACCCCACCTGAGCTGCGCTGAGCTTGGAGGGAGGCTGCAGCTGCCATCACCAAGGGTTGCAGCAAGGCCAAGTCCGGTTCTTCTGCCTGCATGACAAGGGAGAGCTTCTGCACAGAGGGCAGGGCATCCAGCAGCAGGTGGGTGAAGGCCACAAAGGTGAACTGGCGCAGGGCCAGGGCCAGTGACCCCGCCACAGGGGAGGCCAGGGCTGCAGCCTCCAGGGTGGGCACCAGGCCAGGCCAGGCCTCCGCCACTGCTTCCACGACAGGCAGCAGGGAGGCCCAAGGCACGGGCCGAGGCCCTGCCAAGTCAATAGCTGCAAGGTCCAGTGCTGCCCGAAGCTCAGGGACCAAGTGGGAACTAGGGCCACCATGGAGGCGGAATAGGGCATCCAATATGCTCTCATATTGACCCAAGTAGGTAGGGGGCTCAGGATCTGTCCGGCCAGGGAGGCAGTGCAGCTCTGCCATCAGTGGGCAAGTGGCCCGGAGCTGTGGGCCCACACTCCCCAGGCGGCCACTGGGGAGGCTTGAGCTTAGCCAGGCCAGCTTGGATGCAGATACGCCGAAAGCCTGCAGGATGTCCAAGAGCTGGCCAGCAGTGGCCTCGCCCTCCTGTAGCTCCACACTGCCCAGGAAGGTGGTGGCAGGCTGGCCATCACAGGGGGACACCGAAGTGGCAAACAGGGCCAGGCTGTGTGACTCCGGCCAGTCCCTGGTCTCGTCCAACACCAGCCCCACATATGGGGATGCCTTCAGGCGCTGGCAGGCCTCTGTATGCAAGACACTGGCAATGGCCACCTGGGACAGCCAGGAAGAGAAAGGGAAGGAGGACAGAATTAGGCTTGTCCTGAGAGGCGGAGACAGGCAGTGCGGCCTTGAGGTCAGACAGACTTAGGGACTAATCCTGGCTTTGTCATTTACTGGCTGTCTACCTCTGGCCAGTCACTTCACCTCTCCGAGCCTCAGTTTTCTCATCCCTACAACTCCCGGTCTCTCTAAGAGCAATCCTCCCACGCTGGCCTCCCACCACACCCTGTCTAGTCTTCTCAGCTCTTTTTTTTTGAGACAGAGTCTCGCATTGTTGCCCAGGCTGGAGTGCAGTGGCACGATCTCGGCTCACTGCAACCCCCGCCTCCCGGGTTCAAGTGATTCTCTGGCCTCAGCCTCCTGAGTAGCTGGGATTGCAGGTATGTGCCATCAAGCCCAGCTAATTTTTGTATTTTTAGTAGAGACAGGGTTTTACCATGTTGGCCAGGATGGTCTTGATCTCCTGACCTGGCAATCCGCCCACCTTGGCCTCCCAAAGTGCTGGGACTATAGGTATGAGCCACTTTGCCTCGCCCTTCTCAGCTTTTATATCTGCTATCAGCTAATACTAGCCCCACATCTTCTCAAAGCATTGTTGTGAATTATAAATGTCAACTTCTGTTGCTGTAAAAGTGCTTTATGAACCATAAAGAGCTCTAGGAAAGTTAGTTTTTTCTGTGTTTTTCTATAGCATCACCCTAGTCTGCCTTATCCCTGGGGGGTCTCCCTCCCCTGTCCAGCTCAGGGATTAACTGATAGGCACACTAACTCCCAACCCCCAACCAGTTACCCTGGGTCCCAGCTATGTGCTGTTTCTCTATTTGTCATCTCTGTAGGATGAGATCCAACTCCCCCACCTCCAACCCAGCCCATAGGACTCACACAGCACCTAGGACAGAGCTGCAATTGGCATGCCTCCAGGGGCCACGTGAGTGATACTGAGCTTGGAGAGGGCCAGGGATAAGCCAAAGGGCATGGCGAACTCCAGCACATCCTGCTCTGACAGCATGGAGACCTTGCGTTTCAATAAAGTCACAAATCTAGATTTTTATAGGTAAACTAGGTCAGAAGTCATTTCCATTTCCATTCCAGCACTTTTGGGGGGACCAAGGCAGGAGGATTGCTTGCGGCCAGGAGTTCGAGACCAGACTGGGCAACATAGTTAGACACCCATCTCTATGTACAAAAAAAAGAAAAAGGCTGGGCACAGTATCTCACACCTATAATCCCAGCACTTTGGGAGGCTGAGGCAGGTGGATCACCTGAGGTCAAGAGTTCAAAACCAGCCTGGCAATATGATGAAATCCTGTCTCTACTAAAAATACAAAAATTAGCCAGACAGGGTGGCATGTGCCTGTAATCCTAGCTACTAGGCAGGCTGAGGCAGGAGAATCACTTGAGCCAGGGAGGCAGAGGTTGCAGTGAGCTGAGATGGTTCCACTGCACTCCAGCCTGGGCAACAGAGCGAGACTTCTTCTAGGGAAAACAATTAAATACATAAACAAATTAAATACATCTGTGGGTTAATCAAGCCTCCAGGCCGCCAGTTTGCAGCGTCTCTTTCTGTGACCTCTAAGGGCAGGCCTGGTCTGGCCTCTTCAGTGTTGCACCCCTGCAGCCGGCCCAGCACCAGGCACACAGCAGGCCCTCAGGGAAGGTTCTGAAGGTGGAGATATGAATAAAATGCCCTAGCTGCTGCCCAAGGGCCTGGCATGCTGGGGCTGTTCCCAGGTAGCTCCGTGTCCTCCCTCCCCAAGCGCTTCCCCCATACTTCTGGCTCTCACCCACCTGCATGTCCCTCACCCTCCTGGGACTGTAGTAATCACCATGCTCTGTGCCCAGCAGTGCCTGGCACAGGTTGAACCTCTGCAGCTCAAGCAGGGCAGAGCAGCGGTCGACAGGCACATCCTCCTTAGCCATGCAGTACACGGTAGTCAGCACAGCCACTTTGGCCGGGTCTACCTCCACCTTGACGCCCTTGGAGGTGGGAGTCGTAGCCAGGCCTGGGTAGGCCCCTCTGCCCTCAGACTGGCCCTCAAAAGGGGGCTGGCCCTGGTTGACGGCCAGAGCCTGGCGGTGGGCTCCTGAGGTCACGTGTCGCAGCAGGGCGTGGCGCTGGAAGTTGTCAGTGCCCACGGTGAAGGCATTTTCGGCTTTGCCATGCTTGTTCCGTACCAGGGCCTGGCGGCACTCGAGGCAGAACATCAGCTTCCGCTCATAGTCAAAGTCCAGCCAGGTAAACTCCTCTTTCCAGTGCTCGTTGAAGTAACGCTTGCACTTCTTGTTGGAGTTGGAGGCCTCTCCCGCTGGTTTCTTCCCTGGGGGCACCATTCTTGCTCTCTGAGCAAGACACCCCCAACCCCCACTTGAATGATCTTGCCCCCTGCCTCCCCTACGCACAGAGGTACCTCCCTTGACAAGGGGAGTTGATGGGGAGGCAGGATGGAGGCAGCCCGCCAGGCTAAGAGGGCCCATCCATCTAACTTAGCCTGGAGAGTTTATTCCTGCTCCTCTGGTGGGAGACTGGAGATGAAAGAGACAAGGGAGAGCCGTTAGGGGTCCATCACGGTGGTGGCGGTTTAGGGTGGAGTGGGAGGTCATGCTCCCCACAGAGTCCTCCCAGCTGAGGGGTGGAGGAACTCAATGGGGCAGGGGCTCTGGGCAGTGGGTGCAGTCATACAAAGGGCCTGGGAATGTTATCCAAAGCAGGGGAGGTGTGGGGACCCCAGCTCCCTCCCAGGGTCTCTTTCCACCCAGGACAAGGCACCGATTGCTTTGACTGCTGAAGCATCTCAGAGCTGGAGAGACTGGCATCACCTAGGCAACTACATTTTGTAAGGGGAAAACTGAGTCTGGAGACAGATAGTGGTTCTCAGGGCCCATGAGGAATTCATGGCGACCCAGGACTAAAAACTCAGAACTCTCGCTGGGCGCAGTGGCTCACGCCTGTAATCCCAGCACTTTGGGAGGCTGAGGTGGGCGGATCACCTGAGGTCAGGAGTTCGAGACCAGCCTGATGAATATGGTGAAACCCCATCTTTAAAACAAACAAACAAACAAAAAAAACTCAGAACTCTCAACTCCTAGCCCAAAAGATGACTGTGCCCTTCAGCCCACAGTCATCTATTTTATCAGAAGGAAATAAAGCCAGGCGTGGTGGCTCACTCCTGCAATCCCAGCACTTTAGGAGGTGGCTCAATTCAACCCAGGAGTTCAAGATCACCCTGGGCAATGGCAAAACCTCACCTCTTAAAAAAAAAATTAGCCGGGCATGACAGCGCACACCTATAGTCCCAGCTACTGGGAGGTTGAGGTGGGATTGCTTGAGCCTGGGAGGTAGAGGTTGCAGTGAGCCATGAAGGCGCCACTGCACTCCAGCCTGGGTGACAGAGCTAGACCCTGTCTCAAAAAAAAAAAAAAAAAGAAAGAAAGATGGCTGGGTGGGGTGGCTCATGCCTATAACCCCAGCACTTTGGGAGACTGAGGCGGGCCTATCACCTGAGGTCAGGAGTTCAAGACCAGCCTGACCAACAAGGAGAAACCCCATCTCTACTAAAAATACAAAATTAGCCAGTGTGGTGGTGTGTGCCTATAATCCCAGCTACTTGGGAGGCTGAGACAGGAGAATCGCTTGAACCCAGGAGGCAGAAGTTGTGGTGAACCAAGATTGTGCCATTACACTCCAGTCTGGGCAATAAGAGCAAAACTCCATCTCAAAAAAAAAAAGAAAGAAAGAAAGAAAGAAATCAGCACAAAGCTGGTTCTTTCCAAGCCACAGGAAGATCTGCTTTCTCTAAACCTCCCTTCCTTATACGCACAGGTGCACACACCCACCCACTGGTAGTGTGGTTCTGGGATGGGTAGCCCAGACCTGGGAGCCACATGGGACATGGGGCTCCAGAGGAAGGCAGCAGCCGGTTGCCTCTACCTCCCTCACTCTGCCACCTCCCCAGGCACAAGGCCAGGATGAGCAGTTAAGGACTGAAAAGGCATGTCCAGCTATTGGCCAAAACCTGCCAACTCTACCTTTTAATTGTCTCTCCAACCTGTGTCCTCCTCTCCATGCCTAACCGTAACTGCCATTTCTGGAATTTGAGCTGAAGCCCTGTGCCATGTGCTTTACAATGGTCCAGGGGTAGACCCAGTTGACTCTCTGTGGCTGAGACATAATCCTTTTGGAGAGGATAAAACTGAGGTCAGTGACTTTAACTGGCTTGCCCGGGTTTCATAAGCAGTCAGTAGCCGAGCTGAATCAGAACCCACGTCCTCCTGACCCCAAAGGCTGTCCTGAGACCCAGGTTTGTATAATCTCTCTCCCTCTAGCTGTCAAGCCTTGACCCAGTTCGGGCCCTCTCGGTTTTACCTGGATCACTGCAGGTTGCCTCCGTCTCTGCATGGCCATTTACCCCAGACTCATCCCTCACCCAACAGCCAGAGACAGCAAGCTCACACATAGATCTAACTGTGTCACTCCCTGGCTTCCACCTCTGTACTGCTATCCCACTGCCTAAGTCTACACACCTCACCACGAGCCAACAACACCCTCCCCAGCCTCTGAATATTTCTGTTAATAGAGCCTCCCACCACTCCTGTCTGCCCAATCAATCCCAAAGGCTCGCATTCCAATATACACCGAGCTGTTAATTTGTCGATATCTTCATCCTCTGAGCCTAGAATTCCCTCTCCCTCCTCTCTCCTTGCCAATTCCCACTCATTCCCTGAGAACAGCTCAGGGATCCTCTCTGCCACGCTGATCCCCACAACCTGGGCTGGTAGCCATCCTCTAGCTTCCCACAGCTCCCTGTGCATGAGTCTTCATGACACATATGGTGAGTGCAGGGATCCTCTACATATCTCCGCACTGAGTTCCTAGAAGCCCAAGACCATATCTGTTCATTTTCTTATCTCTGAGTCCCTGTCTGGGGCTGGGCACACAGATATCTCTCAGTAAAAGTTGGTTATTTAAAAAAATGAAAGGGCTGGGCATGGTGGCTCATACCTGTAATCCCAGCACTTTGAGAAGCCGAGGTGGGAGGATCTCTTGAGCCCAGGAGTTCTAGAACACCCTGGGAAACATAGGGAGACCCTGTCTTTATAAATAAATTTTTTAAAAAAGAAATTAGCTGGGCATGGTGGTGTATGCCTGTAGTGCCAGCTACTCAGGAGGCTGAGGTGGGAAGATCACTTGAGCCCAGGAGTTCAAGGCTATAGTGACCCTGTCTCTAATAAATAAATACAATTTTAAAATAAAAATATGGGAGGCCAAGGCAGGAGGATGGCTTGAGCTCAGGAATTCAAGACTAACCTGGTCAACACAGCAATACCCTATCTCCAAAGGATAAATAAAAATGTAAAAACAAAATAAAAATAGAGAACAATGCGAACACGTTAAAAAAGAAAAGAATGAATGGATTCATTTTGGCCACATGAAAGAACTCTTGTTTCTGAGACTGTGAATTAGATGTTTTTTTTTTTGTTTTTTTTTTTTGAGACAGAATATCACTCTGTTGCCCAGGCTAGAGTGCAGTGGTGCAATCTCAGCTCACTGCAACCTCTGCCTCCTGGGTTCAAGTGATTCTCCTGCCTCAGCCTCCCAAGCAACTGGGACTATAGGCACACACCGCCACGCCCGGCTAATTTTTTGTGTGTGTTTTTAGTAGAGACGGAGTTTCGCCATGTTAGCCAGGCTGGTCTCAAACTCCTGACCTCAGGTGATCCGCCCACCTTGGCATCCCAAAGTGCTGGGATTACAGGCGTCAGCCACTGCACCCGGCCCAATTAGATGATCTTAAGCTCTGAAACTGCAGTAACTGCCTTGTCCACTTGACATGTATACCAGTGCCTTGTGTGGAACCAGCACGTAGTAGGTAAAACAAGGGCAGATGAGAGTTCCAGGGCCAGCGGTTCCGTGTAAGGAAAGGCCCTCCATGCTGCCAGATGCAGGTGAAATTCGTTAGCCCTCTTCCTTGGGACTCTTGAATAGCACTTGGTGATGCTTACCACACCCTCCTTGGAACACTCTTTTCTCTTGGCTTCTAGGATCCCACGTCCCTTGGTTTTCCTTCCTCCTTGGCCTCTGAAGGTCATCTCCTCCTCCCCTTTCCAACTTCAAATTGTCTATCATTTCAGAACCATCTCTGCAGACCACTTGGAAATACACAACCCCAGCCTGGGCACCACACTGCTCCATCCAGCTGCCTTCCTGGCCTGTCTAGACAGACTCTTGATCTGTCCTTACAAATATGCTCCTCTTGGCCGGATGTGGTGTCTCACACCTATAATACTAGCGTTTTGGGAGGAGCAGGGAGGATGGCTTGAGCCCATGAGTTTAAGACCAGCCTGGGCAACACAGGGAGACCCTGTCTTCTCAAAAAAAAAAAAATTAGCTGAGCATGGTGGCATATGATGCCTGTAGTCCCAGCTACTCAGGAGGCTAAGGTGGGAGGATCACTTGAGCCTGAGAACTTGAGACTGCAGTGAGCTGTGATCAGAGTGAGACTCTGTCTTTAAAAACAAAAACAAATATGCCCCTCTCCCAGTCCCCCATCTCAGGAAATGAAATCCATCCTTCTTCCCAGATAGATGCCCTGGCCAGAAACCTGCCCTTTAATCCCTGCTCTCTTCCTCATCCGGAACCTGCTCCATCCACAGGTCCTGCTGGTTTTCCCTCCCACATCCACTTCTAACTTGTCCCTTCTCTCCACACTGCTGCCTGGTGGCCTTGTCCAGGCCACCTTTATCTTTGCCTGGACGAATGCAGTTGCTTCCTGATTGCACGCTGGGTTTCTACTCTTATCCTCTCTTAGCCAGAGGAGGCTTTTAAAAATATACTGCTTTAGTGAGCTGAGATCACACCACTGCCCTCTAGCCTGGGACACAGAGTGAGACTCGGTCTCAAAACAAACAAACAAAAAACACTGCTTTAGACCCCTCCACAACCACCCACTCCTCTAAGGCCAGGGCCAGAATTCATCTGAGGTCTGCCAAGTGTTCAGGGTTACTGACCTCTCTGGTGGTCACTTGTGTCTCCTTTCCTTCCTAGTAACACTACCCTTCTCTCTGGGTTCCTCCAGTGTGCCAGGTTCCCATCTGCTGGGTCCTTTGCATATGCTGTCCCTCCTTCCAGAATGTTTCCAGCTACCCTCCCAATGCTTTACCTGGCCTGTTCCATTTCCTCTTTGGCCTTAGCTTAACCATCCTTTCCCAGGAAGCTCCTTCTTTTCTGTCATTGCTCCCTGTTTGTTCTCTCCAGTGCATGCCCCACAGATTACAAATCTCTGCTTTTTTTTTTTTTTTTTTTTTTTTTTCCAGAGAAAGTTTCACTCTTGTTGCCCAGGCTGGAGTGCACTGTCACAATCTCGGCTCACTGCAACCTCCACCTCCCAGGTTCAGGAGATTCTCCTGCCTCAGCCTTCCGAGTAGCTGGGATTACAGGCATGTACCACCACGCCTAGCTAATTTTGTATTTTTAGTAGAGATGAGGTTTCTTCATGCTGGTCAGGCTGGTCTCTAACTCCCGACCTCAGGTGATCCACCCGCCTCAGCCTCCCAAAGAGCTAGGATTATAGGCGTGAGCCACACTGCTCAGCCACAAATCTCTACTTCTCTCTGTGTAATTCCCTTGCTTCATTCTCTCTCCACCCTGCTTCTCATGCACGTTCCCTGAGGGCAGGAAAGGTAACTAACTTCTTCATGTCTGAATCCCAGAGACGGGTACAGTGCCTGACACCCAGCAAGTGCACCACACCATTGGGCAGTGAATAAGAAAGAGCAGGTGCCCAGGCAGAGAGGGAAGTGGACCCGGCCCTTGGGTGCCTGTTGGGTGATTAAAACAACTGCCTTTGACATCCTTTCTTTCCAAGATCCTGTGATTCTATGACATTGCCCAGCGCCACTACACACAGGATCTTAGAATGGGGGCGAGGGGGTACATGAGCAAGGTGATCCCCTTATGGAAGTGTGTCAGATCCTTTCCATGTACCTTGACGCTGCCTATCCTGCCCATTCTGCAGAACAAAGGGGCAGGTAGGTAGAGCCCGGGAAGGTAGAGATTCTAAAACGACTCTGTCCAACACAGCAGCTGGCCACTGCAGCTGTTGTAGATGCGGCTGTTTCAATTACTTAGAATTAAATAAAACATTTAGCATTCATCTCACACTAGGCACTTTTCACGTGCTTAGCAGCCAGTGTGGCTAGTGGCTATCGCATTGGACAGCACATTTACATCATCCCAGAAAGTTCTATTGGACAGGGCTACTCTAAATAGGTCAAATTCCATTGACATTCTCCCCACCTCAACCTCAGGGAACCACCAGGCTGGGTGGAGTGAGGTGTAAACAAAACTACATAGGTCCAGTTGTGACCAAGGCTGACCAGGAGGGCACACTTGTCATAGACCCCCAGGTCCCTCACCTCTCTCCACACCCTGACTAGCCCGATGGGAGCCAGAACAACTTGACAAGGGCCCCTCGGCAGGTAAGCCTCAAATGGCTTTCATGTGGCCCCAGGATGTGGGTCCCGAGCCTCCTCCCCGGGCTCCTGGGGGCCCCTTGCTGTGGGACCCCACTAAGAGGAGTCCAGCTCTCAGCCGAGTAGAGCCGGGCGCCCCCTGCTCTGGCAGCCCTGGTGAGAAGGGGCTCCCCTGCACCCCTTCTCACCCATCCACCCGGGGGCTGGGACAGGGAGGGCAGGAGAACTTCCTCTGGGGGGCGCATGGTGACAGAGCCCTCGGCGGGTCCCGCGGAGGCACGGAGCCTCCGCCCGCCCGTCCCACCCGCTCCGGGAGGGGGCGCCCAGCCTGGCCCTGTGCCCCCGCCCCGTCCGCTCGCACTCACGGAGACACAGGAGCCACCATCTTGGGCGGTGGACGCTCTGGCCGCGGTCTCCTTGGGCTCCACGGAGCGACAGCAGCCACTAGCGGCAACGCGGGCGAAGAGGCGCCAGCAGCAGGCGCCGGCCAGGGTCGCGGGCAGGGCGGGTGGTGCCCCCGGGGCTCACCTGGCCGCGCCCACCTGCCGCGCCTCCAGCCCCGCGCGCTCAGCCTGGCCCAGCCCTCGGCCGCCGCACGCGCCGCCGCAGGAGCCACTGAGGCTAGACTGCGGGCGGCGTGGGGCCGGGGTTCACTCGGTCCGCGCGTGTATCCGGGGTTCCTCGAGGGGCTCACAGCCGTCAGAGACCGACAGGTAGAGCGCGGTGGAGGCTGCAAAAGGCTCTGAGAGTTTGGCAGCAAGTGCTTTGCGATAGCGAAGGAGCAGGAGGTCAGGTGAAGGTCTGTAGGGGGGGTTAATGAGGGTTGGCAGCATTATGGGTAAGTGGACTTTTACTAGGGGATGCGCACTCCTGGCAATGGGATGGCAGAGCAAGGATCCATTTGGAAGTTAACAGGGCGCTGCAGGTTCATGAAGAATTGGGCGAGGGGTGGGGGCAGTGCCTGATGCTGGATGGCTCTAGGGGAATGCTGGGAATTTTGAGGGAGTTGGAGCTGGGAAGCTCAGTGTTTTGGCCTAACAAGTTATTTGCAGTGGGGTTGACAGAGTGGGGAAGAGGGAGGGAGATGGAAGTGACCTCTTCCTAGAACTCTGCGATGCAGCCAACCCTCACCCTGTCTGTGTTACCCTGAGAGGTGAACTGAGGAGGTTCCCAGCAGGAGGAATGTGCGGTTGTGGCACCACAACTCTCCTAGAACTGGAGGCACGGAGTCCAGAGGCCTGGGATGGAGCTCCAGTTATATTTAACTCTGAGGCCTTGGACTGGACACTTAGCTATGAGCCTGCTTCCTCATCTGTAAAGTGGGAGTGACAACGTGGGGAGGAGGTTAGGGCAGGACAGAAATGGGTCTGAAGACCCAAGGAGGTGCTGGTGTGGAGGCCATTCAGAGAGGGAGCAGGTCTGCTGCTGTGGATCAAGAGAATCTGGAGGCACTTGATGACCCACTCTCCCCTTCCAGACAGCATACAGTCACCCAGAAATGCCTTCCAGTCCCCTCACAATTGGGTACACTGCTCTACTGCAAAAGGCCTAGGGTGCATGTTGATTTGCGGTCCCGGCCCCACCAGTGGCTGCTGGGAACTCCCCTGCCCCAGCATCCTCCATGCAGCACGGCTCTGTGCCGCCCACCATCTGCCTCTGACATTCACTGTGAACCCCAGCCCCAGGGCTGCTGGGATGGTGCGCGAGTCACATGCACACACACGTGTGGCCTCCTGACTCCTGGCTACACTCCAATGAAGGGAGATGCTGCAGCCCCCACAGCTGCCCTCGAATGGCACCACACAGCCCTCAGGTCTAGAATTCTGCACCCCGAAAGGGTCAGGATGTGGGTAGGTCTTCTTGGATGGCGTTTTGCAGCAGAACGGCCACCGTAAGTGTCTTGGAGCAGCCATGGCTCATTGGCCACTGCCTCAAGAGGGTGGAGTATGGTCAGAGGTATGAGCAAGCAAGACTAAGTACAGGAGAAGAGGCTGCCCCCACAGGTCCAACTGAGGCTGGGGCAGGGTACAGAGCAGACATCTTATGAAATAACATCACTCTGGAAGCCACCAAGGGAGAGGATCTGGGAAAATGACATCCTGCTATTTTACCACAACTGAGAAACAGACACACACACACACACACACACACACACACACACACACGAGCACAGACACACAACCTGAGGCCCATATCACCCATGGATAGTGACAGGTATACACTTCAAGGCACACACATACATACCTCTCCCCACAGTTAGACGATGTATTCTCTCTACACACAAGATTCGTATACATATGGAGGTGGTACTGATGCCAAGATACACAGATACCCATGCTGGCTGGGAGTCAAAGGCAGGTCCACTGGCCACGCAAGAGCGTGCATGCATACACAGATGGGCACGAGCAGCAAAGACATACTTGTGTATACACATACCCAGAGAGACAAATGCACATGAACATGCAGACCCTTACAGACCTTGGACAGCAATGGGCACACAGTGGCACACACCTTCACAAGGACAGATGCATGTACACAAAGAGCCATATGCAGATGCAGAGATCGGTGTGCGCACACACTCCCCTTACAAAAGTAAACGTGTTGGACTTAAAAGAGCATATCTCCAAACAGAGTCTCTTTCCCACTTTCTCCCACCCCACTACCCCCAAGTCACAGGGTGGACAATAGGGTCCTCCCGGAGGCACATGCCTGCACACAACACATCTCAAATACTGACACGCCATTTCTATCATTGATAAAACCTAAACTCTGTGAAGAATATGGGAGTCCAGGGGAGAGAGAGCCAAAGGGGGGAGTGGGAGGTTAAGCCAAGACCCACCACGTGCCCACTCCCACATTCTCCAGAGCCCCCGAGCCACTTCTGGGTCATCTAGCACTCAGGATGTGCAGACTCTCCCCAAGCTGGAGGAAGAACCCAAAGCCCAGTCACAAGAGAAACTCTGCCCCCAGTTCCCCACCAGGCCTTTGCCCCCAAGGAAAGAGTTCCCCAAAACACCCTTTGATGGGTGATGGCTATCTCCCTCAAAAAAGGCCAGGCAACAACCCTCTGTGTGGAGAGGTGAGCTGGGAGACCATGGCATTAGTGTGGACCCCAGTACAGTGGCCAGATCTCAGGGAGGAGGCACCTGATTTCCATCTCCCTCTGCTTCTCTTTCTCTGCTGCAGTAATAGCTCCCTCTTCACTCCCCTCAGATGTCTCCCTCTCCCCCTCCCCCGGCCCCTCAGAGGCGGTTAAAGGTGAGGTCTAATACGAGGAAACTTTGACACGGGCTCCTAGATGTCCAGCACCCCTGTTTCCTGCAGGGTGGACCTCCAGCTCCCCACCATTCCTGCCCCTCCTTCCACCTTTGTTCTCGGCCAGAGTGGGGGCTTCCCTGCCCAGCCCTGGAACTGGGAAAAGGGCTGAGTCAACTGGCTACTGGCGTCTCTTGACAGACAACTTTTGGGGGCCAACGATAGCGGGAAAGAATCGACCTGGGGAGAAGGGAGAGGACCACCCTCACCTAAGCCCTCTCCCCACCTCCCAGCCCAGGCGTCCTCAGCACTCACCCAAGAGCATTCTCTGCCTTTGGAGGCACCGCGGAGCGCAGAACCTGGAGCAAATGAAACCCAGCCAGAGTGACAGAGGGAAGGGGGGGATGTGAGGGACAGGAGGGGAGGGCGCGAGGGAGGGACTCCTGATTCTGCCTGGAAAGCAGCATCATTCCTGGGCCCTGTCTCTCTTTGCCAGGAAGGAGCTGCCCATTCTCTGGTTTCCCCCATCCCAACTGCAGGTGGAAAGAACAGGGCATGTTCTTCCCCCAAGGGAGAAGTGTGGGGGCAAATGTGCAGACCAGGACCTGGGGGAGGGTATCAGGGAGCATCCATCACACACCCCACTCCCGGAGTCCCTTGCCTGGGGCCTCTTACACTGGAGCAAGGGTTGGAAGGGCTGACTTTGTCCACAGTGACCTCCAGGGAAGGAGCTGCTGCCCTGCTCTGCCTGCTGGACTGCTCCTGCCTCAGGACTTGCTGCTGCAGGAGCCGTTCCTGCCCAGCCTCACTCATCCTTTCCTCACCATCCCTTAAATATAAGGGGATGCTGCTGTTGCTGAAGAGGAAACTGAGCCTCAGAAAGGTGTTGCCACTTTATCCAAGAGCACTGGCCATATGGGGTTGGGGAGTGGGGATCTAGGTGTCTTGCCACTGTTAGTCTAGTGTCCTGCCTGGACCCTTGGATCTGCTACCTGGGCAATGCCAGGAAGGAGAGCAGGGAGTTTATCTATCTAATCCACTACAACAACTTTTTTTTTTTTTTGGAAACAGATTCTCACTCTGTCACCCAGGCTGGAGTGCAGTGGTGTGATATCGGCTCATTGCAACCTCCACCTCCCAGGTTCAAGCAATTCTTCTGCCTCAGCCTCCAAAGTACCTGGGATTACAGGCGCCCACCACCACACCCAGCTAATTTTTGTATTTTTAGTAGAGAGGGGGTTTCACCATGTTGGCCAGGGTGGTCTCAAACTTCTGACCTCAAATGATTCGCCTGCCTTGGTCTCCCAAAGTGTTAGGATTACAGGCATGAGCCACTGCACTCCTGACACCCACTAGAACTCCTGACACCCCTCCCCTGCCCACCCTAGATCCCCCATTCTTCTCCCCTCCATTCGCTCCTTCTTCCCCCTCCTCTTCCTAAAAGCTGGCTCTTTACTGACCTGAGCACCTGGTGGGTAGGAGGGGGCAGAGTGGGGGAAGGAGGCAACCAGCCCACAGCTGGATCCAGTCCTGCATTCCAAGCTCAGGTCCCAGTGCTAGCCCCCCACCCCCTCAGCATCCTGTCTCCACCAGACAATAACCTGTAATCTCTGGAGCAGCCAACACTCACAAAGAAGATCTGGGAGGGGTTGGCAGCAGCAGCTCCTGAAAACAGGTTTGTTAGGAAGGGGTTCTGTGGGGGAGGAGTTGTTTGTGTGGGGAGAGGAAGGAAACTCAAGCCCAGAGCTTATTAACCCACCCAGAGACACAGACAGAATCTTTGTCTCCTTCCAGGGCAGGGATCTGAGCTAAGTCCCCTAATTCTCTACCCAGACGGCCTTGCTTTTCCTGGTGGTCCTGGGGGAGGGGGATGCCAATGGTCAGGGTCACACCTAGGGGAGGGGGGTGTGATGACATTCAGGAAGCATGTGGGGGCACTTGTGTCACCTGCCACCAAGGGATAATAGCGTGGGGCACTTGTGTCACCTGCCACCAAGGGAGAATAGTGGCAGGAGGCAGAGGCAGGTCAGACTGCAAGAAGAACTTCTCAGTGGACTTGGGGGAGTGCAGTTTCTTTGCAGCATGCACCCAAAGGCCTCCGTATGTGTGTGGGAGGTGGTGACTGGGGAGGAAATGGCAACCCATAGAGATACTGAAGAATGGGGGGCAGGCTGGAGGGCTTCTGGGGCCTCCTGATGGGACTGAAATTAATCTATCTGCAGGGAGTGAGGGTGAGAAGCTCATCAAGCCAGTGACTCAGGCGTGACCTGAGCTCAAGGTCTTTGATCTCTGGGGCCCAGGATGCATCCAGAGGCTTCTGCAGTCAAAGACTTGGAGAGGGGATGAAGGGGCTGATTCAAACAGGAGCTAGAGGAGGTCTGAGGGTGCAGAGTAGGGGAGCCCAGCTTTGACCTGCCACTCTGACGAATGCCCCTCTCCCGCTGGAAGGCACAGGGACATGTGGTGCAGCCGTCGTGGCCCTGAAATCCACTATAGTCTGACTCGACCTCTGCTTTCCTGTCCCTCGTACTGTCTACCTTGCACTCCCTGACCAAAGTTCTGGCCATTTCAGCAAGCCAGAGCTTAAGTCATTTCAGAAATCCCCTCCTCTCCCTTCCTGTTTCATGTTGCAATGGATGCTGGGGGCCATGGGACAGGCCCACTCTGAATTGGATGGCTGGATTCTTTCTACTAAGAGACAGGGGAGGGACTGGTTGGCTTTAAGAAGCTACTCTCCCCATCCCTAGCCAGATGGCTGGCATCTTCCCATTTTTTAGTTAAGCACACATCAAGGGACAGGGCAGAGGAGTGGCCACAGGTCGCCTGCGGAATGGTCTGCCGGGACAGCCTGCCCTCTCTGGGCGTTACTCCCCGCCACTCTCAAACATGGCTCAGTTGCTCCTAATATATGCTGCTCTCCTCAGCCGGGCATCAGAGATGAGTGTGAGATAGAATTTAGAGTCAGAAACCTGAGGCTGGGTGCAGTGGCTCACGCCTGTAATTCCAGCGCTTTGGGAGGCCGAGGCAGGAGGATTGCTTGGGGCCAAGAGTTCGAGACCAGCCTGGGCAACATAGTGAGACCCTGTGATAGTATGGTGTGGCTGTGTCCCCATCCAAATCCCATCTCGAATTGTAGTTCCCATAATTCCCTCGTGTCGTGAGAGGGATCCAGTGGGAGATAATTGAATCATGGAAGCAGTTTCCCCCATACTGTTCTCATGGTAGTGAATAAGTCTCACAAGATTGGATGGTTTTAAGAGGGGAAACCCCTTTGGCTTGGCTCTCATTCTTCTCTTTTCTGCTACCATGTGAGACGTGCCTTTCACCTTCCGTCATGACTGTGAGGCCTTCCCAGCCATGTGGAATTGTGAGTCCATTAAACCTCTTTCTTTTGAAAATTGCCCAGTCTCTGGTATGTCTTTATCAGCCGCGTGAAAATTGACTAATATACCCTGTCTCTACTAAAATTTTTAAAAATAAAAATTTAGCCAGGCGTGTTGGGGCATGGCTGTAGTCCCAGCTACTTAGGAGGCTGGGGGAGGAGGACTGCTTGAGCCCAGGAGGTAGAGGATGCCATGAGCTATGATTGTGCCAGTGCATTCCAGCCTGGGCAACAGAACAAGACGCTGTCTCAATAAACAAAACAAAATAGAGTCAGAAACCTAGGACCCAAACCCAACTGTGAGGCCTTGGGTGTTACCTAATCCCCCTGAGCCCCACTCTCCCAGTTTACAAAGTGAGGACTGAAAGTCATCATCTGTGCCTAGGATAGCGGGGTGAGGAGGGAATGTCACACTGCAGATGCTCCATGTGCGGCTGGGGGTAGATATGGCTCCTTGCCCAGCTGTCCTCCCAATGCCCTGTGCTGGTTCAACATCTGCATCAGAGGTTAGAGCGAGGGGACAGCGAACCTCTGCCTCTTTGCAGATGTCCGATAATCACTTAAAGTTATTTAGGTGCGCGCGCGCGTGTGTGTGTGTGTGTGTGTGTGTGTGTGTGATGGTCCATACAGTCATGGAGTTTAGCCTTCTAGG
This sequence comes from Cheracebus regulus, assembly GCA_963574635.1. Classification (NCBI taxonomy): domain Eukaryota; kingdom Metazoa; phylum Chordata; class Mammalia; order Primates; family Pitheciidae; genus Cheracebus; species Cheracebus regulus. The sequence goes on from CAUYQU010090774.1 coordinate 21,580, forward strand.
GAAGGTCTCTGTGCCACACCCCCATTGAGAAGAAGGCCAAGGTGGGTGAAAGAGGGCTCAAGATGCATTCCTGAAGAATGAAAGTGGCCAGGTGTGGTGGCTCACACCTGCAATCCCAGAATATTGGGAGGCCAAGGAGGGAGGATCACCTAAGGTTGGGAATTCAAGACCAGCCTGGCTAACATGGTGAAACTCCGTCACCACTAAAAATACAAAATTAGTCAGGTGTGGTGGCGGGCGCCTGTAATCCCAGTTACTCGGGAGGCTGAGGCAGGAGAATGGCTTGAACCTGGGAGGTGGAGGTTGCAGTGAGCTGGGATCACACCACTGCACTCCAGCCTGGGTGACAGAGTGAGATTCCATCTTAAAAAAAAAAAGAAGAAGAATGAAAGGGCTTCCTGGGTAGGAGGCAGATGGGGTGGGCAGGGTAAGTCGGGGCAGTGCTTGGAGGAGGGAGACGAAGTGTGAGTTCCTGCGGCTTCCTCCTCCTGTGCCCCTCCAAGGCATTCGAGGCTCACTCGGGGCTGGGAGTGAGAACTCCAGGAGCTGGGTGCTGCGGAGGAAGAAGGCCTCTGCCCAAGACCTTGGCTAGGAGGCTCAGAGAGGGGACAGCCACCCCCAATCTTCCTCCCACAGACAGCCTCGGGGGACATGAGCCGGAGAGGGTCCCTGCCTCACTATCTGTGATCGCCTGTCACTGCAGAAGCCTCCAGCCCTGCAGGCCCCTAATCAAAGTGACAGCTCCCACGAAAAAGTGCCCTCCTGGCTGCCACAGGCCTAAGACCTCGTGCCTCAGTCTGGCATGGCGCCCTGGACACTGAGTGCCTAGGACCAATGCAGTGCATTAAGGCTGCTCACACTTAGCCTCTGCCTCCTGGGAATGGCTGCAGCTCTCTGCATTTTCCCCAGAGAGCCCCCACCAGGGAGCTCTACCTAAGTGCTGTCAGCACACCGACCTAGTCCCCACCTGGGCAGAGCTGGAAGAGGCATCCAGGGCGGCTGAGGGTCTGGATGTGCTTCCCTTCACCCTGTACCCCCTCACTTCAGGGGCAGTTGCTGGCATCTTCTTTTTTTTTTTTTTTTAAGACAAAGTCTCTGTTGCCCAGGGTGGAGTGCAATGGCGTGATCTCAGTTCACTGCAACCTCTGCCTCCCAGGTTTAAGTGATTCTCCTGCCTCAGTCTCCCAAGTAGCTGGGACTATAGGCACCCCACAACCATGCCTGGCTAATTTTTGTATTTTTAGTAGAGATGGGGTTTTGCCATGTTGGTCAGGGTGGTCTTGAATTCTTGACCTCAAGTGATCCACCCGCCTTGGCCTCCCAAAGTGCTGGAATGACAGGCATGAGCCGCTGCACCTCACCAGTTTGCTGGCATCTTCTTGCTGGGGGCTGCCCTCTACTCCCAGCTCTCAGAGAACTGAGGAGACAGGAGAAAGCCAGGGGAGGGTGGTGGGTGTTGAGGGGGTCATGGCCCAGGGCAGGCCCAGAGTTCACCAGGCCAATGGAGAAGGCGGCTTCTCTAGCTGGAGCCCTAGAATCCCAGCGCTCCTAGGAATCAAAGGATCCGTCCCCACTGCCTTAGGCACAGCTGTCCCTCCCCGTCCCCCTCCCACAGTGCTGGTCACTCCTCCTAGGTTGGGTGGCTGAAGAGGTCTGGTTGCATGTCTGCCTTCCCTGTAGACTGTGTGCCCAGAGGCAGGGGAGAGGTGATGAATGACACACAACTGGTGGCCAGTGACTTCACAGGTCCGATTTAACAATCTGGACTGAAGTACCAGGACTCATGTCTCCTGATGACCCCTAAGATGGTGCTCCCCCCCCGGCCCCCATTCTGACCCAGTCTGAGGGGCATGGGGACTGTGGGAAGAGGGAACACAGGTAGAGGGGGAGTCCGCAGCCATATGGGCAGCCTCTCTCTGGATGGGGCCCTCTTCTGGAGCTGTGACCTTTCTTTGTTGTTGTTTCTTTGTTTTTTAGACGGAATCTCACTCTGTCACCCAGGCTGGAGTACAGTGGTGCGATCTCGGCTCACTGCAACCTCCTCCTCCCAGGTTCAAAGCAATTCTCCTGCCTCAGCCTCCCCACTACCCAGTAGCTGGGACCATAGGTGCCCACCACTGCACCCGGCTAATTTTTGTATTTTTAGTAGAGACAGGGTTTCACCATGTTGGCCAGCCTGGTCTCAAACTCCTGACCTCAAGTGATCCTCCTGCCTCGGGCTCCCAAAGTGCTGGGATTACAGGCGTGAGCCTCCACACCTGGCCCTGGAGCTGTGATCTTTTCTCCTGTCCCCACATCTGCTCCCTTCACCTTGGTGGGATCAGAGAGGGAGGAGCTTTTACCGCAGGGACCGTTGCCCAGGAAGCCAGGCCTGAATAGGGTGTGTTATAAGAGGAGCAAGGACCAGACAGCATCCTCAGCCATAGGACTGGCCTTTCCAGTTGGCACCAGCCCTCCAGTTCTGTCTCCCTCTCAGCACCCCCCTTTCTGGTATCTGAGCTGCCCTCTGTCACACTGCCTAAGCTAGAGCTGTGTGTGACACCTCCCCAGACCCTCACATCTCATTTGCCAAGTCTTGACGTTTCTGCTAAAAAAAAAAGGCTCCAGAATCTGTTTCTCCATTTCACCTCACTTTCTTTCTCAGGTACCCTCAAGCTGGAGACACCTAAAAACACTAACTGCTCCTGCTCAAACCGCTTCTGGGATGCCTCAGACGCCCTCTTGAGGGCTGTCTTCTCTTTTGGTGATGTTTATTGGGCACTCACTGTGTCCCCTGTTCCACACACACACACACACACACGTACACACACACACACACACACACACCCACACACACCATCCTGTAGGCCAGAGACAAGGAAGATCCAATCTCTGCTCACTACCTGCCCCAAGATTGAGTCTGTCTTTTGGGTGGAGACAGATGTGAAAAGAGATGAGGGCTGTGAGTACCACATGCGACATGCCCTTGAAGTACAAAGGCAGAAGCACAGTCCCTGGGGGCACCAGGAAAGTCTCCTCCAACAAAACTGCCAACCCGGGCTGAAGGGTGGGTTTCTGTCGGCCTCCCCCAGGAGCCCGGGGTAGGTTCCCGCCTTTCCCACCTCCCCATGCTGGGCTTGGATGTGAATCTGTTTTCTCTGCCCGCAGCAGCCTGGGCCGTTCTTATTTTCCCTATGGCCCCTATGCACCTGTCAGCTACAATCACCCTCATGGAGGCATTCACCCATTTCCCCCAGAAATCTGCCTTGCAGCCAGCTGCCCCTTCCAAGCTCACAGCCAAACCTCTGCGAAGTCACCCCAGCTAGGGAGACGCAGAAATCCTGGCTGGGAGTCCAGCAGCCAAAGGAAGAGGGGCCGCCCCCTTGTCCCTGAGTTGGAGTGCTGTATACCTTGCTGACCTTGGCCTTCAGAGACCACAGACCTGAGCAGGAGCCTGGACACTCCCTCTGCAGATGAGGCCCTTGTCTGAAAGCCTGTTGCTGGCAGCAGGCTCCAGGCTGGAGAAGTGCTGCTTAGGAGTCCTGATCCCAAAAGATTCCACAGGGAGAGTCCCCAGAAACAAAGATCCAGGAGGTGGCCTGCAGACCCACAGATTCCGAGAGGTCCCACAGAACAGTTATCCAAATGCAGAAGAAAATTTTCTGGCATTGCGGGGTGTGAGGGCGTCAGACCCTAAGACCCCATTGCACCCCAGATGCAAAGACCTCCATGGAGGGAGGCCACAGACCCAGAGCCCCTCAGAGGGGCCCAGACAGAGATCCTCCCCAGAGAAAGTTTGTGGGAGCAGCATCCCTCCGCACTGACCTGGCCCTGAGGGGCTCTTCCCCAAGCTGAGCTGTCGAAGCCGCCTCTGGTGGGCCCGCCCCCCGCAGTGCACCTGGGCCTGGGCCGCTGAGTTCAGCTGGATGTTGCAGACATCACAGAGTGTGTACGATGGCCGCTTTCTTTCCCGCTTGGGCTTAGGTGGTTCTGGGGGTCGAGGGGGGCACTCAGCAGCTCCAGATATGGGGGGCTCCTTCCCAGCCAGTGGGAGTGGGCTCAGTGGCCGCTTCATACCTGAGTGGATAGAGAGGGAGACAAATGAATGAAGGCCAAATGGTTGTGAATACTTAGAGGGAGCAGGAGGGGCTGGAGATGGTGGAGCTCTGTATCCTCTGTATCCCTCTGAAACACCCCAGCCCAAGGATGGTGGAAGGGTGCATAATGGGGTCTATTTCAAGCAAAGCAGCATTAAAATTTGGTACTCTTGGCTAGGCGCGGTGGCTCACGCCTGTAATCCTAGCACTTTGGGAGGCCGAGGCAGGTGGATCACCTGAGGTCAGTTCGAGACCTGCCTGACCAACATGGTGAAACCCCGTCTCTACTAAAAATACAGAATTAGCTGGGCGTGGTGGCGCATGCCTGTAATCCCAGCTACTCTCGAGACTGAGGCAGGAGAATCACTTGAACATGGGAGGCAGAGGTTCCAGTGAGCCAAGATCAGGTGCCATTGCTCTCCAGCCGGAACAAGAGTGAAACTCCATTTCAGAAACAAAACAAAACAAAACAAAACTTTGTACTCTCTGGAAGGGTGTCCAACATGTCTACACACAAGGATGCCAAAACACCTGGGGACTCGGAGGGCCACAGAACAAAGCTCAGAGAGGGGGACTCGGGTCTTGGAGGAAAGGTGGGCACTGAGGGAGAGGCAGCTGCAAGGCCAGCTGAGTCAGATTTGGGGAAGCGAGAGTCCTGTTCTCAGCTCCGCAGCAAACGCTGACAATCCTGTGACAGCCAGGCATGTGGTGCTTACTGGAGACGAAGCAGCCGCCAGCCAAAAACACAACCTTCCTGTGCCCTGCACCCAGCAGGGTGACATTCATGCATGGTGACAGTGTGTGAAGCCATCCCAACCCCTGCTCCACGTGGCTCCATATGCCCCCTGCTGTCTTGGCCACCGAGGCTGAGGCAACAGTTGGTGGTTTCAGTAGAGACCTGAGCTTTGCTGCCTGTGTCTGCTGAACACAGCCCCGCACCCACCCCATGAGCATACTCACAATCGCATGCTCTCTCTCCCTCTCTCTCTCTCCTCTCTCTCTCTCTCTCCTCTCTCCTCTCTCTCTCTCCTCTCTCTCTCTCTCCTCTCTCTCTCTCTCCCTTCTCTCTCTCTCTCCTCTCTCTCCTCTCTCTCTCTCCTCTCTCTCCTTTCTCTCTCTTCTCTCCTTTCTCTCTCCTCTCTCTCCTTTCTCTCTCTCTCCTCTCTCTCTCTGTCCTGTCTCTCTCTCCTCTCTCTCCTCTCTATCAATAAATACACACACAAAAAAAAAACAATAAAAAAAAACAAAACAATAAAACTAAAAAAAAACAAA
>CAUYQU010090776.1:0-71663 GCA_963574635.1 Cheracebus regulus
TGCTACGCGGCCATCTTGGATCTCTCTCCGCCCGGTGATGAAGTTTTTCTGTTTCTTAGTTTTCCTTTGGCGGACGCCCCTTCCCCACAGAGCCGGACCTTCCCGGGTTCGCCGTGCTTGCTGTGAAACTCTCAGTCTGCAGAGCTTCCAATTGCTGTTTTCCTTGTGGGGATGGGACCAGCCGAGCTCGTCCGTCCCGTATACTCCGCACCGGGAAGCGCCGCTCTGGGGCACCGGCAAAACAGCCGCACCGGCCAAACGAGTCGCGCTGGCGACCCGTGTGGCTCCTCTGCCGGGAATCTCCCGGTCTGTGGGCAACAAAAATTCGTCGGAAAGTGCGGCGTTCATTCGTTCTCTGCGCTTTCACTGGGAGCTACATTCCTGAGCTGTTGCTAATCGGCCATCTTGGATCTCTCTCCTATGCATTTATTTTTTGAGACAGGGTCTCACTCTGTTCCCAGGCTGGAGTTCAGTGGTGCAATCATAGCTCACTGCAGCTTTGAACTCATGGACTCGATCAATCCTCCTACCTCAGTCTCCTGAGTAGCTTGGACTACATGCCCATACCACCATGCCTGGCTAATTTTTTTTTTTTTTTTTTTTAGAGATGGGGTGTTGTTATGTTGCTCAGTTTCATCTCAAACTCCTGGCCTCAAGTGATCCTCCTGCCTTAGTTTCCCATAGTGCTGGGATTATAAGCATGAACCACTGGGCCCCACTCATTTTTAAAATTGATACATAGTAGTTGTGCATATTTATGAGGTACATGTCATATTTTGATACATACATAAAATATATAATGATCAAATCAGGGTAGTTAGGATTTTCATCACCTTGGCCATGCGTGGTGGCTCACGCGTGTAATCCCAGCACTTTGGGAGGCCAAGGCAGGTGGATCACCTGAGGTCAGGAGTTTGAGACCAGCCTGACCAATATGGAGAAACCCTGTCTCTAAAAAAAAAAAAGAGATTTTCATCACCTCAAATATTTATCATTTCTTTGTTTTGGGAACATTTACCTCTTCTACCTATTTTGAAATATGCAATAAATTATTAACTATAGTCATCCTACTATACTATGAAACACAGCAACTTATTTGTTCTATGTAACTATATGTTTGTACCCATTAACTGACCTCTTCTTATCCCTCCCTCCCCTACCCCTTCCCAGCTCTGATAATCATCATTCTACCCTCTACCTCCTTGACATCAACTTAGTTAACCCACATATATGAGAACATAGGATATTTGATTTTCTGTGCCTGGCTTATTTCACTTAACAAAATCACCCCCCATTCCATTCATGTTGTTGTAAATGACAGGATTTTAGTCTTTTTTGTGGCTGAATAATATTTCATTGTACATATATACCATATTTTCTTCATTTATCTGTTGGTAGACAGGTTGAATATCTTTGCTACTGTGAATAGTGCTGCAGTTAACATGGAGATGCAGGATCCCTTTGAAATAGTGATTTCTTTTCCTTTGGAAGAATACTCAGTAGTGAGATTGCTGGTTCATATGGTAGTTTTATTTTTAGTTTTTTGAGAAACCTCTGTACTGTTTTCCATAATGGCTCTACGAGTTTATATTCCTAGTAACTCCATATAAAAATTCCCTTTTCTCTGCATCCTCACCAGCATTTGTTATTTATTTATTTAGTCATTTTGATAATAGGCATGCTAACTGGGGTGGGATGAAATATCATTATGGTTTTGACTTGCATTTCCCTGATGATTACTCATGATGAGCATTTTTTTAATATACTTCTTGGCCATTGGTATGTCTTCTTTTGAGAAATGTCTATTCTAATCATTGCCCACTTTTTAATGGGATTTTTTGTTGTTGTTGAATTTAGTTCCTTGTATATTTTGGATATTATTCCCTTGTCTAATGAAAAGTTTGAAAATATTTTCTCTCATTCATCAAATTGTCTCTTCACTCTATGGTTGATTGTTACATTAGCTGTGCAGAAGCTTAATAGTTTAAATAAGCCCATTTGTCTGTTTTTAGGTTTTTTTGCCTATGCTTTTGAAGTCTTAACCATAAAATCTTTGCCTAGACCAATGTCCAAAAGCTCTTCTACTAGTTTTATAGGTTCGGGTCTTACATTTAGGTTTTTTATCCATATTGACTTGATTTCTGCATATGGTGAGAGATGGAATCTAGTTTCATTCTTCTACATGTAGGTATCCAATTTTTCCAGCATCATGTATCAAACAGGGTGTTTTTCACCAATGTTTGCTCTTGGCACCTTTGTTGAAAATGAGTTGGCTGTAAATACATGGATTTATTTCTGGGTTCTCTGTTCTATCGGGATCTGTATTTCAAATAATACCATGCTGTTTTGGTTACTGTAGGTTTGCGTAGTTTTTTTTGAAGTTAGGTAGTGTGATGCCTCCAGCTTTGTTCTTTTTTTCTCACTATTGCTTTGGCTATTTGGAATCTTTTGTTATTCCAAATGAATTTTAGGATTCTTTTCATTTTTGTAAAGCATGTCATTGGTATTTCAATAAAGAATGCATTGAATTGGTTGATTGCTTTGGGTAATATTGCTGTTTTATTTTTTATTTATTTATTTACTTATTTTTTGAGACAGAGTCTCTCTCGGTCGCCTAGGCTAGAATGCAGTAGCACGATCTCTGCTCATTGCAACCTCTGCCTCCTGAGTTCAAGCAATTCTCCTGCCTCAGCCTCTTGAGTAGCTGGGATTATAGGCATCTGCCACCATGTCCGGCTAATTTTTGTATTTTTAGTAGAGAAGGGGTTTCACCCTGTTGGCCAGGCTGGTCTTGAACTCCTGACCTCAGGTGATCCACCCTCCTCAGCCTCCCAATGTGCTGGAATTATAGGTATGAGCTACCGCCCTGGCCCATATTGCTGTTTTAAAAATATTAACTCTTCCAGTCCATGAGCATGGGTATTTTTCCAATTTTTTGTGTCCTCTTCAAATTATTTCATCAGTGTTTTGTGGTTTTTATTACAGAGGTCTTTCATTTCCTTAGTTAGATTCATTCTCAGGTATTTAATTTTTTTAGTAGCTATGGTAAATGAGATTGCTTTCTTGATTTCTTTTTCAGCTGGTTCATTATTGGTGTATAGAAATGGTACTTATTTTTGTATGTGAATTTAGTGTCCTGCAACTTTATTGAGTTTGTTTTATTAGTTCCATGAGTTTTTTGGTAGAGTCTAGGTCTTTCTGAATATAAGATAATGTCATCTGCAGAGAGAGACAGTTCGACTTTCTGTTTACCAATTTGTATGCCTTTTACATCTTTTTCTTGCCTGATTGCTCTTTCTAGGACTTCCAGTACTATGTTGATTAAGAGTGGTTGAAAGTGGGGTATCCTGGTTTTATTCTAGTTCTTACAAGAAAGGCTTTCTGCTTTTCCCCTTTCAGTATGATGTTAGCTGTGGGTTTGTCATATATAGGTTTTATTGGTTGATATATGTTCCTTCTATGCCTAATTCATTGAGAGTTTTTTTTTCCCATCACAATAGGATATTGAACTTCATGAAGTTCTTTTTCTGCACTTACTGAAACTATTATATGGTTTTTGTCCTTCATTCTAATGATTGTATCACATTTATTAATTTGCATATGTGGAATCATCCTTGCCTCCCAGGCATAAATCCCATTTGATCATGGTGTGTTATCTTTTTGATGTGTTGTTGGACACAGTTTGGTAGTATTTTGTGGAGGATTTTTGCATCTATGTTTATCATGACTCTTGGCCTCTTGTTTTCTTTTTTTGTTGTGTCCTTGTCTGGTTTTGTTATCAGAGTGATGCTGGCCTCATCGAATGAGTTAGGAAGAATTCCCTTCTCTTCAGTTTTTTGGGCCAGTTTGAGAAGAATTGGTATTAGTTCTTCATTATAGGTTTGGTAGAATTTAGCAGTGAAGTCATCTGGTTTTTGTTTGTTGAAAGACTTTTTGTTCCTGATTCAACCTCATCACTGAGAATTTGTCTGTTGAGGTTTTCTTTTTTTTCCTGGTACAATATTGGTAGGTTGCCTTTGTCTAGAAATTTATCTTTTTCCTCTAAGTTTTCCAATTTGTTAGTGTATCATTGGTCCTAATAGTCTCTAGTGATCCTTTATTAATTTCTGTGGTCTCCATTTTAATGTCTTTTTTATCATTTATGATTTTGTTTTTTTAGATCTTCTTTTTCTCTTGGTTAGTCTACCTAACACAGTTTATTCATTTTATCTTTCTGAAGAACCAACTTTTCATTTTGTTGATCCTTTGTGTTTTTTTGTTTTGTTTTGTTTTTTGTTTTTTGGTTTTTTTTAGTCTTTCTTTTAGTTCTGGTCTGATCTTACTTCTTTCCTTCTGCTAATTTCAGGTTTGGTTTTTTTCTTGCTTTTCTAGTTCCTTGAGGTGCATCGCTAAGTGTTTGAGATCTTCCTACTTTTTTGCCATAGATGTTCATTGCAATAAACTTCCCTCTTACACTGCTTTTGCTATATCCCTTAGGTTTGGGTATATGGTGTTTTTATTTTCATTGCATTTGAGAAATTTTTTTATTTTTAATTTTTTAATTGACCCAATGGTCCTTCAGGAGCATGTTGTTTAATTTCCATTTATTTGTACAGTTTCCAGAATTTATTTTGTTGTTGATTTATAGTTTTATTTCATTGTGATCTGAGAAGATACTTTTACAAAATTTACTGGGATTTGTTTTGTGGCCTAACTAACTGATAGTGTATCCTGGAGAATGTGTGTTCTGCAGCTGATGGATGAAATGTTTTGTAAATGTCTCTTAGATCCATTTGTTTATTTTTTATTTTGTTTTATTTTTTTGAGACAGAGTGCTACTCTGTTGCTTAGGCTGGAGGTGCAGTGAGCAATCTCAGCTCACTATAAAACCTCTGCCTCCTAGGTTCAAGCAATTCTTCTGCCTTAGCCTCCTGAATAGCTGGGATTACTGGCAGGCACCACCATGCCTGGCTCATTTTTCTATTTTTAGTAGAGACAGGGTTTAGCCATGTTGCCCAGGCTGGTCTCAAACTCCTGGTCTCAGGTGATCCACCTGCCTCGGCCTCCCAAAGTGCTAGGATTACAGGTGTGAACCACTGCACCCAGCTGTTAGATCCATTTAGTCTAAAATGTAGTTTAAATCTAGTGTTTCTTTGTTAATTTCTTTTGATCCATTCAGTATTGAGATGGGGATGCTGAATTCCCCAACTATTATTGTATTGGAGTCTGTCTTTCCCTTTAGATCTAATAACAATGGCAAAAACTGCAATTACTTTTACACCAACCTAATATAAAGCCTTTTTTTTTTTTAACTTTTAGCAATTTAAATATATCATCCCAGTCTCTTCTGGCCTGTAGTTTCTTCTGAGAAATTTGTTGTTTGTTTGATGGCAGTGTCCTTATATGTAACAGGATGCATTCCTCAGGGTTTTTAGAATTATCTTTTTGTCTTTGAGTTTTGACAGTTTAACTCTCATGCCTTGGGAAAGACCTTTTTAGGTCAGATCTGTTTGGGTATCTTTGAGCTTCCTGTATCTTGATGTCTACATCTCTTACAAGACTTGGGGAGTTTTCAGCTATTATTTTATTGAGTAGGTTTTCTTTGTCTTTCTCCATTTCTTCTCCTTCTAAAATCTCAGAATTCAACTATTTGGTCACTGTATGGTGCCCCACATATCACACTGACTTTCTTCATTCTTTTTCTTTTACTTATTTCTTTTTCCTTTTTTTTGGGTCTGCCTGGTTATTTTAAGATACCTGCCTTCAAGTTCACAAATTCTTTATTCTGCTTGATCTAGTCTATTGTTGAAGCTCTCAGTTGTATTTTTTTATTTCATTTATTGAGTTTCTCTATTCCAGGATTATGTACTTTTGTTATGATATATATCTTATATCACACTGAGTTTAATATCATTATTTTGATTTTTAGGCATTTCATAATTTTGGGGGAGGATATATTACTGAAGAATTACTGTTTTCCTTTGAAGGTATCATGTTTTCTTGCTTTTCAATGTTTTTTGTATCATTATGTTTATATCTGCATATCTGATGTCATTTCTTCCTATTGTATGCATTGGCTTTTATAGGGAAAGACTTTTTCCTATAGATGTAGTAGCTATAGTGTTGGTTGGATAGGGTGCTTTGGCTTTGATTCTGGGTGAGTGCAGTAGTATGGTCTCCCTATGATTTCTTCAGCTTTATGAGCATTAGTGGTGTCTCTGAGTCCCTCAGTGGCTTAGACTGTGGTTGTTAATGGAGGCTGTGGTGAGGCTTTTCTGGGGACTGTGACTGCAGGCAGGCCAGTGCTCAGGCACCAGTGGTTGTGCCAGTACACAGGGCATGCCTTTCCTTAGGCCCCTAGATTGTGCTGGGCACCAGCAGGCATAGGCAGAGCAGAACAATTCTCAAGCCCCAGATGACATGCGCAGGCACCAATGGCAGGTAGAACAGGCCTGTCCTCAGGCCCTCTGATGGTGTGTGCAGGCAATGGCAGCAGCATGCTAGTTGAATCAGTCCTCAGGCCCTTAGATGGCATACTTAGGCATGGTTGATAGTGGCAGTGGTGGGCAGGGCAGGCTTCTCCTCAAGCCCACCTCTGGTGTTTGTAGGTGCTGGTGACAGGCAGATGGGTTTACCTCCTGGCACTGAAACAGGTGACAGCAGCAGGAGGTGGGTCAGATCCTTTTCAGTCCCACTTTAGAGCTATTCAGTTAGAAGTTAGTGATGGTGCTCCTTTTTCTAACCGTAAGTCATTGTAAAATATGTTTATCAATTATTTTTTAGCATATTTAACACATTTAAATGGGATGAAGAGCTTTTTAGTTTATAATAGGAAGCTAATAAAAATCAAATTCAGTTTGGTTTGGTTTGTTTTTTGAGACAGACTCTTGCTCTGTCACCCAGGCTGGAGTGCAGTGGTGTGATCTTGGCTCACTGCAATCTCTGCCTCCCAGGATCAAGCAATCCTCCTGCCTTAGCCTCTCAAGTAGCTTGGATTATAAGCATGGACCACCATGCCCGCCTAATTTTTGTATTTTTAGTAGATACAGGGTTTCATCATGTTTGCCGGGCTGGTCTCAAACTTCTGACCTCAAGTGATCCACCTGCTTCGTAATTTGTTAATCAAAATTTGTTAAGAATAGACGAAATCAGTTAAAGTAATAATGAGGCTTATGCATTTTTAAAAGGCATTTAGATTAGGAAATTTCATAGTAAACCCAATTTTCATTTTCCTCATTTTTATATGTCTTTATAGGTCTTTATAATCACGTAACTTCCTGAAATATCCCAATCATAGTTTAGTCATTTTCTATTAATTTTCAGGGTCATCTTTAAGGGCAGCAGTTACTTTGATAGATATACATGTGAATGGAGATGAAATATCTAGGGACATAGGGTGGAATACAGTCTGATTTCAGTAATTGACCTTGAGCTTAATTTCTTGAAGTCTCTTATAGTAGGGGTCCCCAACCCCAAGGCCATGGACTGGCACTGGTCCATGGCCTGTGAGGAACTGGGCCATACAGCAGGAGATGAGCAGCAAGCGAGGCTTCATCTGTATTTCCAGCCGCTCCCTATCACTCGCATTACCGTCTGAGCACCGTCTGAGCTCTGCCTCCTGTCAGATCATCAGCAGCATTAGATTCTCATAGGAGCTTGAACCCTCTTGTGAATTGCACATGCAAGGGATCTAGCTAGGTTGCATGCCCCTTAAGAGAATGTAATGCCTGATGATCTGTCACTGTCTCCCATCACCCCCAGATGGGACCATCTAGTTGCAGGAAAACAACCTCAGGGCTCCCAATGATTTTACATTATGGTGAGTTGTGTAATTATTTAATTACATATTATAATGTAATAGAAATAAAGTACACAATAAATGAAATGTGCTTGAATGATCCCAAAACCATTCCCCACACGCCTGTTTGTGGAAAAATTGTCTTTCATGAAACCAGTCCCTGGTACCAAAAAGGTTGTGGACTGCTCTCTTATAGTCACCCTCCTTTTGGGTCATTTGCTTATCATTTTTTCTTTCTTTTTTTTTTTTCTCCCCTTAGGACATAGTCTCACTCTGTTGCCCACGCTGGAGGGCAGTGGCACCATCATAGCTCACTGCAGCTGCAAACTCCTGGGCTTAGGAGATCCTCCTACCTCAGCTCCCCAGGTAGTTGGGACTACAGGCATATGCCACCACACCCAGCTAATTTTTTAATTTTTTTGTAGAGATAGGGTCTCACTTTGTTGCCCAGGCTGGTCTCCAACTCCTGGTGTGGGCAACAAAGTGAGACGCTATCTCTACAAGGTGATTCTCTTACCTTGGGCTCCCAAAATGCTGAGATTTCAGGTGTGAGCCACTACACCCATCCTCATTTTCTGTTAAAACTATTTTGCCCACACAAAATAGGCTACTGTTTATTAGCTTGTAACCACTTTTCTATTTCTCTTGGACTAAGTTCATTAAAGGAAATGAGGGAGAAATGCTCCCCAGCATTTCAAGAAATTTTTCTTCTGCTGTTTCAGAGCATTTTATACCAACATCTACAAATCACTCTTCATAGAACTGGATGGTGATGCTGTGCCATTTCTCTAAACTATATTTTATGTTTGACTTTTGTTAGCATTCCAATTTTCAGCAATAAAACAAAGTTTTATACAGTATTCAAATGATGGTTTAGCAACATTATTTAACATTTAAATATAACATTTCATATTATGTATAATATTCTGATCCAGGAGAGATAGCAATAACAGACAGAAGGATGACAATAATATTCTTAATTAAAAGTCTGCTTTTTCTTGGATAAGAGATTCAGTTTCCTGAACTATAAATAGAAATACTGTCCTTGCGTATCTAAAAAGGTGATTGAACCAAAGAGTAAAGATATTTTCTATCTAGTCATTACCTTGTTCTCTGTAAACCACTGATAAAGCTCTAAGATAATTATATATTTCAGCTGTCAAATGTGGGAACAACCAGCTTGTCCTCAGTTGTCTTAGATTCACCAAGGTCTACTAGGATTGAATTCAACAAGCTTTGCAAAACTAGAGCAAACACCTTCATCTGCAAAAATACCTTCAACTGTATTTAAAACACTACATGGGATACATTAGCATCAGAGATTCTCAGGAAAAGCCATGGGACACAGTTGTGTTTTTTTATATCAATTATTTCTACCTTCTATAGGTAGTTTCTCTTTGAAATAATGAAAGTTACCCAGCAGAAAACATAGCTCAGCCAGTTTCATATGGTCATGAGAGACTTGTCTGTTCTGCTAACATAAAATGTAAACACTATTGAGCAGTTAAGTGTCCTGTGTTGTGGCGTTGTTTTGCTACAGTGAATATGTTACAGTCTTCCCAACTGAACTGTACTTGTTGTTATGTCTTTAAATTTAATAGTACCACTGCCACACCCAGGAAACAGACTATATTCTGCTGATGTCAATTTACGTTGACCATAAAGCCCTTCTGATATGAGACTGGTTGTTTAAACACCCACATAGTAACACTCTACATGACCAGTTGTCAACATCACTATTTCTTCTGTCTGCTGGTCACGCATGTGCTACTTCTGACTTCTGTGGGTTTTCCTTTTCTGCTGTCAACTACTCCTCTCAACTCTTTCACTTGTGGTTTGACTTCCCTTAATGAAACCTTGCCAATTACAGATTTTACCTTCTAATGAGAGTTGCTTTTTCCTTGTTGTGCATAGTGATCATTTACAACCATCATGTGGATGATTCTTTGGCTCTTCAGCTCCATTCAGCTGTTTTCATTATTTTAGGTTTCTCAAGAATTCCTTCCTTACTGTACATTGTCCTTTAACACAAAAATTTGATTTTTAACTATTAATTTAAATTACATACTGATATATTTATTGTAAAAATAAATATATTAATTATGTTTTAAAATTATGCTTACTTTTACAATAAATATATCAGAGTACTTATTTTCAGTAGGATGAGATTGCCTAAGTACATGTTATCCCAGTTGCATAAACTACAGACCTGAAAGTACTATGTAAATATTCAAAAGAAAGATACTGAATAAAGAGATAGTTTTTAACCTGCAAGAAGAAAATAAAGGTAGTATCTTTCATTACCCTGAAAACCATGGATAGAACTGACATTTTAAAAAATTTTTGTCAATCTTGTACAACAAATATTATTGCTCACAGCACTCTCCTGAGAGTCTACCAGTCTATGTGATTCTGTGCTGCAGGCTGTGTGAGGGTACTGTGGGTGCTTTGAAAAGGCTTTATTAAAACATTCTGAACGATTATATTTAGACCAGATTACGTAAATGTAGATAGTAAGAGAAAATAGGTGATGTTTTTAATATATATTTCAATATAATGATTTCCAATTATGTTGCAGGCTTTACTTATCAGTCTTAAGTATGGTTGTTTTATGTGGCAATTGGGAGATGCTGATACTTGTTTTCAGATCCATAGCATGGAAAATAAAATGAGCTTTATAGTACATACAAAACAGGTAAGTATCATTTATTTTGGACTTCTAACAATGAACTACTAAGTTAGGAAAGTTACTTCTTTTTTTAAAAGAGACATCCATTTAACTTCAAGGAAAACCTGTAATATTCCATGAAATTAAAATATTTAAGGCCAAGGAAAAAAAGCAGGCCTTCTAAGCAAGGAAAGTCAGAAACTCACCTAAATAGTTTATTTCACTTTTATAACAAATTCTTTCTTGTGCCATATCTTTAAACTCTGTTCAGTATTACCTGTTTCTTCTATCAAAGTATTAGGTGGTTCTTCCCTCTTCTTGACTTACCTGTGCCCCCTAGCTATATCCAGCAGATTGCTTCTTAAGTCCATACAAAAGCCTGAGTAAATATCCCCTCTATACTCTTTCTTAACAAGCTGTCTCCTGATAAGTTCCCTTTCAAATAGATAGGGAACTGCCTAGTATCATGTATGTCCTTTAAACATTTTTACATGTTTTATATTTATTGTTGTCATCTTTTACTTTGTAGGCTGGTCTTGTGGTAAAACTGTTAATGAAGCTAAATGGACAGTTAATGCCCACTGAAAGAAATTCATGAAAGAAAAGTAACTGTTACTCAAGCTACCACATTTTATAATGCAGAGTTTTTTTCCATGAAAGATTTCTTAAAATATTACTTTTGGCCAGGCGTAGTGGCTCACTCCTGTAATCCCAGCACTATGGGAGGCCGAGGCAAGTGGATCACCTGACAGGAGGAGTTCAAGACCAGCCAGGCCAACATGGTGAAACCTCATCGCTACAAAAATACAAAACTTAACTGGGCATGATGGCAGGTGCCTGTAATCCCAGCTGCCCGGGAGGCAGAGGCAGGAGAATCGCTTAAACCCAGGAGGCAGAGCCACTGCACTTCAGCCTGGGTGACAGAGCAAGACTCCACCTCAAAAAAAAAAAAAAAAATTACTCTCAACAAGGCATTTAGTCTCTTGTAATATATATGTACATAATTACATTGTACAGAATCTGTACTTATGTTTGGTGTGTAATATACCAATTAGTTTTATATAATATGCTCATAAGCTATTCTAATTTTTGAGATAAACACAAAATATTACAGATTGAGATAGTCTGTATAATATTAGACAAAATAGTAAGCTTTATAAAAAGTTATTTTTGGTAAATGGTAAAGAATTTGGAGTGGAATGTGATGAGATGAAAATGTAGCTTTGGTATAACTTCATGTATATTTCAAAATACACTGAACGTCAACATGATTTGAATAAAGAAAATGTATTTTGTACTTGAACCATATAACACTGTTATTTAAAACAGTTTTCTGCAGTCTATACATTTCTTAACATTTTTAAAACAGTTAAAATGTAAATCTAATATATGGTAATGTTTCTCAAAATATAGTTTCCTGAACCTGTTGCATCATAATTACCTAGGTACCTCTTAAAAATGAAGATTTCAGAGACTCACTCCAAACAAGGGCATTCACCCTCTGGAAGTAGCATGGCCCTGTGAACTTGTTTGGTTTTGTTTTTTGCTTTTTTGTTGTTAAAATAATTCCAGACCCAATCAGGTATTTCGATTATCAAAGTTGAGAAGTTTTACAAAACTGCCTGTCACACAAGCACACATATACATAGACACATTTTAAGTGATAATCTCTTAACGTTAGAAGTTGCAGTTGTTAAATACATGCTCTATTTCTTATGAGTTGACTTAATAATTTATGTATATTGACTTTACTTTGTAGGAAGTAAATCACCAAATATCTGATTGTTTCATTTAGGGAAGTATTGATATAGATGAGGAGCCAACTTGATGAATGTGCTGTTTATAAGCTAGAAACTACAGTCTTTCCAAACTAATAGACTGATGGATTCTAAATAAGTTCAGAGATATAAGAGTCATATTTAAAGTTGTCCTACATTTTGCAGAAAATTTTTATGTCACTATTCTTCACATTAACTTCTGCTTATTTTTAATGGTGCTATGTGTAAGTCTTATTAAGATTGTATGGTTAAGTAAAGTTAACAAGAAAGTCTGATTTATGTTTAATTTTGTGCTAGGTACTTTTGATTCTACATGAACAATTCCCTGTTCAGTTTCCCTCATTTTAATGTCCTCAAGTGTTACCAAATACCCTGTTGACCCCCAAACCTAAGATTTTAGCTTCAACTTCTTTTCTGAACTCTAAATCTTAATTTCCAAGTTCTTCTTGTTTTAGGTCCATCTAAAGGGCCTAGAAAGAACTTCAGTTGAACCACAGCTAGAAACAAATAGATTTCCTCTATTTGTTCCATTCTGTCCTTCTACTATATTCCCTATTTGGTTAATGACATTGTCAAACTGCATTCAATTGCTTAGCCTGGAAATAATGTTATATGGAGTTCAGCCTTTACTCAGCTTACGTATTTTGTTGATCAAAGTCCTATCCAATGTTTTATAAGTCCTTTCTCATTTCCTTCCTCCCTGCTTGTACTGCAGCCAGTCTAGTTTAAGTCCTTACCATCCATTCCTTAGCTTGTAATAGCTTCCTACCCCTGACTCAGGCTTCATACCCTTCTTGCCTATCTGCCACACTGATGCCAAGTTAAGCTTCCTTGTCAGTCTGATTATTTCATTACATTGTGAACATCTTTAATAGTTACCACTATATGTAGAACTAAATTTCAATTTTTTTAGTATTGAAACCAAGGTCTTTAGTACACTGTTGTTAAGCTGCCTATCAAGATTATTGTCTAACCACTTCTCCCACAGTCATCCTATGTTCCCAGTTTTACTAGCTCCTCAGTCATGTGGGGAAATTCAATACTTTCTGATTCAGTAATTTTAGGGTGAGGCCCAAGCATTTCTGTCCTTAAAGTATCCTATGTACTTATGATATACAACTAGGGACTAGAACTGTAATGATAAGCAACTTTAGGAGATAGCTGACTGTGTTTCCTTTCACAGAGAGAGGTGAGGATGCAGTGATACCAAATAACCTCCTGCTCTGTGGAATACAGTTTATATTCCTGGAGATGTACAGTATAGCAGCCCTAATAAGAAAGGAATAGGAGAATGTTAGAGTAGCATAGCTATTAAAGGCTTAAAAAGATATAGTATTAAAGATTCAACTTTAAAAATTAATATTGAGAAAAAAACTGATCATTATCTTTCAGACCATAACAATCCAGAAATAAAAATAGGGAAATCCAAACAGCTTTTAATGAATGCTTAGTATTGATCAGGCATTATATGTGCACTAAGGATCAAGATAAGATGCCATTTTCCTTTCATCATTCAGTAAATTTGAGTGCCTTTTATGTGCCAGGGACCCAGTGGTAAGGAAAACAAAATTCCTGCTTTCAGGGAACAAAGTCTGAGGGAGACAATAAATTCCCACAGAAATATATAATTATAACTCTAATTATTGTGATACAAGAAAAAAATCTCAGCATAACAGGGACCCTTGATCTAGTAGGGATCAGAAGAGGCTTTCCTGAGCAAATGATGCTTGAGTTGGCATCTGACATGTGAACAGGAATTAGTTATGTGAAGATAGTACAGCTAGAAGAGAAATGAGGTGAGATGTTTTGACCCCAAAAGACAGACCTGGAGAACCGATGAGGGGATTTACAATTACTCATTTTCAACTGTGATGCAAATTCAAGTAATTGTTTATCTAAATCACAACAAATACATTTTCATTGTACAAATAAAATCAGAATAGCTAATGCTGCACATGATAAATGTATTAGGAAAAACTTACTGAAGAATCACAAGATTTAAAATTGCCAAAATTTAGCCAATGATGGGCAAAAAAAAAAAAAAAAAAAATCAGAAAAAAGTTGCCAAAATTGACCCTGGAAAAATTAGACTTGATAGAAATACTCAACAAAGTAAAACTTTCCAGTTATTGACCAAATTTAATAGAAGAATTGCATCAATAAAATTTAGATTTTTTTATTTGATCCTGCGAAATCAGTGGTGAAAACTCTGAAAGATTTTATTTATTTATTTTTTGAGACAGAGTCTTCTGTCACCCAGGCTGGAGTGCAGTGGTACAATCTGTGCTCACTGCAACCTCCGCCCCCCTGGTTCAAGTGATTCTTCTGCCTCAGCCTCCTGAGTAGCTGGAATTACAGACATGTGCCACCATGCCCAGCTAATTTTTGTATTTTTAGTAGAGACGGTTTCACCATGTTGGCCAGGCTGGCCTTGAACTCCTAACCTCAGGTGATCCACCGGCCTCGGCCTCCCAAAGTGCTGGGATTACAGGTGTGAGCCACCTTGCCCAACCCTCCAAAAGAATTCATGTGTGCAAAAAATGTACTGGGCATCAATTTCTTGCTTTATCATTAACATAGAAAATGATGCTCCCAGTGAAAATAATTTCAGTCAAAGCATAATTTGTTTTTGCTGCACTGTGTAGAAAACTGATCAAGACACTAAATTGACTTGAGGCTGGGCGTGGTTACTCACACTGTAATCCCAGCACTTTGGAAGGCCAAAGTGGGAGAATCACTTGAGGCCAGGAGTTCAAGACCAGATCAGCCTGGGTAACATAGCAAGATCCCATCTCCACAAAAATAAAAAATAAATTAGCCAGGAGTGGTGGTGTACAACTGTAGTCCTAGCTACTCAGTAGGCTGAAGTGAGTGGGCATCTTGGGCCCAAGGGTTTCTGGTTGCAGTGAGCTATGATTGCACCACTGTACTCCAGGCTGGGTGACTGAACAAGCCCCTGACTTCAGATAGATAGATAGACAGATAGATAGATAGATGATAGATAGATAGAGCGAGCAAGCCTTTGACTCAGATAGATAGATAAATAAATGCTGTAGACAGACAGACCTGCATGCATGCAAGGATTAGATGATAGACAAGACAGGGTTGAGTGCATGCAAGGATAGGCCTGAGTGTGTGTGAGAATAGACGGATAGAGAGAGAGATCGAAGGAGGTAGATATAGATAGGCTTGAGTGCATGCAAGAAAATATTTTCTCACCAAAAATCTATCATGATGGTATGATTCTCATTTAATGTTTGTATTCATAAGCACGTTAGAAAGCCTCAGTGTTATATATGATATTTGGAGAGGGAGGCATAGGCAGACTGAAAAGGCCCTAAAGCAGAAGTATCAAGCTCTTGGGGATCTTAGAGGCCAAAGTATTTAAGGCAAAGGAATATCTTTTAGATATCTTAATGTATAGATGAGAAAAACAGTTTCAATACATAGTGCTAATTTCTGTGATAAAAGGAATCACCAGGTTGTCCAGGATTCATTGGAAGGGCACCCACATGGGTGGGAAATTAGAAACATATCCCCATTATTTAAATTTTAATAATAGCTAATACTTTAAAAGATGCTTACTACACTATTGACATTTGAAGCACTTTTAGTGATATTCATTCATTTATTCCTGACAACAATCACTATTAGGCAGACCTTATTACTCCCATTTTACAGATAAGAAAATGGAAGTAGGGTTAAATTACTTTGCAAAGCTAATGGTTGTGGAGCCCAGATTCATACCTAGGCAGCCAAACTCCAGAGTATAAGTAAATCTGATACATGATGTATAGTTATAATAAAAACATAAAATAATACTTGTTTACTATATTTAAAAGCTTAGGAACCAGAGTTTCTAACAGTGATGTAAATGTTTTCATTTTTGTGTATTGTATAACTTTGAACACAGTTGTATACAGAGAGGCTATGTTATTTGTGTAAGATCAAAAACTAGTAAGTTGGAGTGTCAGAATTCAGTATCTGGCAGTCTGGCTTCTGAATTCAGACATTCCTCAGATAAAGGAGAGATAGGTGGAGTGGTTTTAAAAAAAAGAATCAATCAAGTCTTGAAGGGTGTTGTGTTTCCTGTTAATGAGGAGCCATTGGAGCCCTTAGGACTTGATTAGCTCAGATGTGTGTGTTGAAAGGTACCTTGGGCCAATGTACAGAAGGGCTCAAAGAGGTAGTTCTGAGAAAAAAGATATAACACAATCTGGACATAAGCTAAGATAATGGCAATGGGGAGATAATAATATTTTGACAAAACCCATTGACCTTTTAGATATGGGAAATAAGGAAGAGTTAGGAGTAATGAATAATTATCCTCTTTCTGTCCTGGACATCTGGGAAAATGGTACCATATACTGCCTAAAATAGGTAATGGGGGAGGAAGTTTTGAAGAAGTGTATCAATGGAGCGGACACACAGATGGAGACGGTCAAGAGACAATAGGATTCCCAGGCCTGAAGTTCAAAGGCTCTCAGGAGATGACAACTGAAACTCCACAAGTAGGCCGGACTCGGTGGCTTACCCCTGTAATCCCAGCACTTTGGAAGGCCGAGGCAGGTGGATCATGAGGGCAGGTGATCGAGACCATCCTGGTCAACATGGTGAAACCCCATCTCTACTAAGAATACAGAAATTAGCTGGCCATGGTGGCATGTGCCTGTAATCCTAGCTACTTGGGAGGCTGAGACAGGAGAATCGCTTGAACCAGGGAGTCAGAGGTTGCAGTGAGCCAAGATTATGCCACTGTACTCCAGCCTGGCAACAGAGCAAGACTCCATCTCAAACAAACAAACAAACAAAAAAGAAACTCCACAAATAGATTTAAAGCCACCCAGGAAGAGAGCACAGTGAGAAGCAAGCAAAAGAATGACAACATTTGAGAAATGGGCAAACTTAGGACAATCCACAGAGCATCCTGTTAAGTATCTGCATAGAAAAGAAATAGCTTGGCACCATCCTCATACTGTGTATCCAATAAATTTTGTATGGGCAAAAATTAAAAGAACATTTAATATTGCTAGGGAAAAAGCAAACCAGCATATTTTAGTGTCAGAGTACATTCACTTATGGATATTTCTTAAATGAGTTTGAGGGATAAGTGAATAAAATGCTTTTTAAATGTATACCAACAAACATCAAAAGCAAAGCAGGCCAGGCATGGTGGCGCATGCCTGTAATCCCAGCACTTTGGGAGGCCAAGGCGGGTGGATCACAAGGTCAGGAGTTCAAGACCAGCCTGACCCAACGTGGTGAAACCCCATCTCTATTAAAAAAAAAAAGCAAAGCAAAAGAATGAGGATTTGGAGCAACTGGAACTCATACATGGCTAATAGGAATATAAAATGGAACAACCATTTTGGAAAACAGTTTAGTTTCTTGTAAGCTACATATATGTGTTTACTATAGGACACAGCATTCTACTCCCAGTTATTTATCCAAGCATCTAAAACTTATATTCACATAATTCATATGCAAATGTTCATAGACTACATCTTTAATTTTTTCATAATTAAACTAGAAACAACCCAAATATCCTTCACTGGGTGAATGAATAAACTCAGGTACATCCATATAATGGCATAATAACAATGAAAAGAAATAAACTATTGATGAACAACATGGATAAAGCTCAAGTGTATTATGCTAACTGAAAGAAGCCAGACTCAAAAGGCTACACTGTATATCATTACATTCCATTTGGATGACATTTTGGAAAGGGCAAAACTATAGGATCAGAAAGCAAATGGTGGTTACTAGTGGTTAATGATAGGTGTGGAGGGATGTGGGAATATACAGGTGCAGCAGGGAGAAATTTGGTGGTAGTGGAGAGGGTGTTCTGATTGTGATTGACATACTCAGTGTATTTGTCAGAATTCACAGAACTGATCATCAAAAGAAATTTTACTGGACAAATTTCAAAATACACTTCAATCAGAACTTGTGGCTGGGCGCGGTGGCTCATGCCTGTAATCCCAGCAGTTTGGGAGGCTGAGGTGGGCAGATCACCTGAGATCAGGAGTTCGAGACTAGCCTGGCCAACATGGAGAAACCCCATCTCTAAAAAAAAAAAAAAAAGAATCAGAACTTGCTAACCAAATTCTGAAAATTCAAAAATGTATAAAGTTGTTGTTGTTTTTTTTTTCTTTCTGAGACAGAGTTTCACTCTTGTTGCTCAGGTTGGAATGCAGCGGTAACCGATCTCATCTCACTGCAACCTCTGCCTCCCAGGTTCAAGTGATTCCCCTGCTTCAGCCTCCAGAGTAGGTGGGAGTACAAGCATGTGCTACCATGCCCAGCTAATTTTTGTATTTTTAATAGAGACAGGGTTTGATCATGTTGATCAGGCTGGTCTTGAACTCCTGACCCAAGGTGATCCACTCGCCTTGGCCTCCCAAAGTGCTGGGATTACAGGCATGAGCCACTACGCCCAGTCAAAAATATATAAAGATTTAAATAGAGATAGGTCTGTACCCAAACTCCATTTAATGAATGGTCAAAGAAGATTAACAGAGAAGTTGTATGCTTGGACATGCAAACAGCTTTTGGAAATGGGGAAATATAAATTTTTCTAACAAAAATGCAAAACAGAAGCTTATTAGTTAAAGTTATATGGAATAACAAAAACTGATTACATTAATAACATTTAATGATAGCATAAGACTGAGACAACATATGGGAATATATTTGGTGAGCCCTGAAAAGCAGTCTTAGAAATGGTTTTGTTTTTGTTTTTTTTTGAGACAGAGTCTTGTTCCATCACCCAGGCTGGAGTTCAGTGATACTATCTTGGCTCACTGCAACCTTAACCTCCTGGATTCCAGCGATCCTCCCATCTCAGCCTCTCTAGTAGCTGGGATTACAAGCATGCACCACCACACCTGGCCTAATTTTTCTATTTTTAGTAGTCTGGTTTCACAGTGTTGGCCAGGTTGGTCTCGAGCTCCTTGCCTTAAGTGATCTGCTCACCTCAGCCTCCCAAAGTGCTGGGATTACAGGTGTAAGCTGCTGCGCCTGGCTTCGAAAACGTTTACTTCCTTTCTTTTGATGATCCCACATTGAGGACCACCTAAGAATGAGCTTGCTGCCCCCACTTCTCATTTGCAGTGCTTTACTGGTATTTTTCCCTATTTGCCTAGGGAGTAAATTGTATGCATTACAATTCAACAAGGAAAAAAAGGATAGTTTTCTAACAGTACCCTAAAAACGGAACAGAATTGTGTGGTTAAAAATAATATGGCTGGGCCAGGCACGGTGGCTCCCACCTGTAATCCCAGCACTTTGGGAGGCTGAGGCTGGTGGATCACTAGGTCAGGAGATCAAGACCAGCCTGGCCAACATGGTGAAACCCTGTCTCTACTAAAAATATAAAAATTAGCCAGGCACAGTAGCAGGTGCCTATAATCCCAGCTACTTGAGAGGCTGAGGCACGAGAATCACTTGAACCCAGGTGGCAGAGGTTGCAGAGACGAGATTGCACCACTGCACTCCAGCCTAGGTGATAGAGTGAGACTCTTGTCTCATAAATACATACATACATACATACATACATATATAAAATGGCTGTATGCAGTAACTCATGCCCATAATCCCAGCATTTTGGGAGGCTGAGGCTGGCAGATCATATGAGACCACCAGAGTTCGAGACCATCCTGACTAACATGGTGAAACCCCATTTCTACTAAAAATACAAATAAGCCGGATGTGGTGGTGCACTTCTATAATCCCAGTTTCTTATAAGGCTAAGGCATGAGAATCGCATGAACCAGGGAGGCAGAGGTTGCAGTGAGCCAAGATCATGCCACTGCACTGCAGCGTGGGCAACAGGATGAGACTCTGTCTCAATAATAGTAGTAATAATAATATATCCTGCCAAGCTAAGCCTCATAAGCGAAGGAGAAATAAAATCTTTTCCAGACAAGTAAGCACTAAGGGAATTATTTAGCACTATACCAGCCTTACAGGAGACCTAAACATGGAAGTGAAAGAACAATACGTGCTACCAAAAACACATCTAAATACACAGCCCACAGACCTATTAAGCAACTACACAGTAGAAACTACAAAGCAACCTGCTAGCAGCTTTACAATAGGATCAAAATCACACATAACAATACTAACTTGGAATGTAATTGGTCTAAACACCCCACTTAAAAGTCCATAGAGTGAGGCCGGGAGCAGTGGCTCACACCTGTAATCTCAGCACTTTGGGAGGCAGGTGGATCACCTGAGGTTGGGGGTTTGAGACCATCCTGGCCAACATGGTGAAACCCCATCTCTACTAAAAATACAAAAATTATCTGGGTGTGGTGGCACACACCTGTAATCTCAGCTACTTAGGAGGCTGAGGCAGGAGAATCTCTTGAACCCAGGAGGCAGAGATTGCAGTGAGCCAAGATCATGCTACTGCCTGACTGACAGGGCAATACTCAGTCTCAAAAACAAACAAAAAAAATTAAAAAATTTTAAAAACTTCACAGAGTGGCAAGTTGGATTAAAAAAAAAACACAAGACTCATCCATCTGCTGTCTTCAAGATATCCATCTCACACATGATGACACCCATAGGCTCAAAATAAAGGGCTGGAGAAAGATCTATCACAAAAACAGAAAATAAAAAAGAACAGAGGTTGCTATTTTTATACCAGATAAAAGACATTAAACCAACTACAGTTAAAAAAAAAAAGGATGGAGAAGGGCACTACATAATGGCAAAGGGTTCACGTTGACAAGAAGACTGAACTATTGTAAATATTTACACACCCAACATCCCAATATTTGAGCATCTAGGTTCATAAAACAAGTATTTCTAGACCTACAAAAAGGCTTAGTCACAGAATAATAGTGGGGGACTTCAACACCACACTGAGAGCGCTGGACAGGTCATCAGGGCAGAAAACTAACAAATTCTGGACTTAAATTCAACATTTGACCAATTATATCTACCAGATATCTACAGGGTAATTCACCCATCAGTCAAAGAATATAGATTTTTCTCATGTGGACATGGAACATACTCCAAGATCAACCACATGCTCAACTATAAAGCAAGTCTCAGTAAATTCAAAAGTCAAAATCATACTAAACCATACTCTCAGATCACAGTGGAATAAAAATAGAAGTCAATACCAAGAAAATCTCTCAATACCACATGACTACATGGAAATTAAACAACTTGCTCTTGAATGATTTTGGGTAAATGACAAATTTTAAAATTCTTTGAAATGAAAATAAAGACACAACATGCCAGAATCTCTGGGATGTAGCCAAAGCAGTGTTAAGAGGAAATTTTATAGCACTAAACACCTACCTCAAAAAGTTAGAAAGATCTCAAATTAACTACCTAACATTACACCTAGAGGAACAGGAAAAACAATAATTTAACCCCAAAGCTAGCTGAAGAAAAGAAATAACTAAAAGCAGAGCTGAACTGAATGAAATTGAGACCCCAAAATCCATACTAAGAATCAATGAAAAACAAAGCAATTTTTTTTTCTTTTCAAAAAAATTGTTTTTTAAGGATAAACAGGATTGGTAGACTGGTAGCTATATTGACAAAGAAAAAAGAGAAGATCTAAATAAACACAGAAATGACAAAGATGACATTGCAACCATTCCCACAGTAATACAAAAGGTCCTCCAGGACTATTATGAAATCTCTATGCACACAATTTAGGAAATCTAGAGGAAATGGTTAAGTTCCAGGAAACACACAATTGCCTAAGATAGAATCAGGAAGAAATTGAAACTCTGAACAGACCAGTATTGAGTTCCAAAACAGAATCAGTAAAAAAAAAAAAAAAAAAAAAAAAAAAAAAAATACTAAGAAAAGCCCCAGACCAGATGGATTTGCAGCTGAATTCTACCAGACATAAAAAAGAGCTGGTACCAATTCTACTAAAACCAGCATTACTTTGATACCAAAACCTCACAAAGACATAATGAAAAGAGAAACTACAGGCCAATATCCCTGATGAACATAGACACAAAACTCCTCAGCAAAAATAGCAAACTGAATCCAGCATCACCTTGAAAAATTAATTCACCACGATCATGTAGGCTTCATTCCTGGGATGTAATATTGGTTCAACATACAGAAACCAGTAAGTGTGATTCACTACATAAACATAATAAACATAATAAACATAATTAAAAACAAAAACCATATGATCATATCAATAGATGCAGAAAAGGCTTTTGATAAAATCCAACATCTCTTCATGATAAAAACTCTCCAGAAACTAGGCTTCAAAGAAACATACCTCAAAATAATAAGAGCCATCTATGACAAACCCACAGCCAACATTATACTGAATGGACAAAAACTGGAAGCATTGCCATTGAGAACTGGAACAAAGCAATGATGCTCACCTCACCACTGCTATTCAAAATAGAACTAGAAGTCCTAGCTGAAGTAATCAGGGTAGAGAAAGAAAGAAAAAGCATACAAATATAAAAATAAGTCAAACTAACTTTCTTTGCTGATTATATGATTCTATACCTAGAAAACCCTGAAAATTCCACCAAAAGGCTTCTGGAACTGATAACTTCAGTAATGTTTCAGGAGTCAAAAAATCAATGTACAAATATCAGTAGCATTTCTATACACCAAAAATGTTAAAGCTGTGAGCCAAATCAAGAACATAATCTTATTTACAATAGCCACAGACAAAAATAAAATACCTAGGAATACAGCTAATCAAAGAGTTGGAAGATCACTACAAGGAGAACTACAAAACACTGCTGAAGGAAATTATAGATGATGTAAACAAATGGGAAAACATTCCATGCTCACGGATTGGAAGAATCAATATTGTTAAAATGGTCACACTGCCCAAAGCACTCAACAGGTTGGACACTATTTCTTTTTTCTTTTCTTTCTTTTCTTTTTTTTGAGATGGAGTTTTGCTCTGTTGCCCAGGCTGGAGTGCAGTGGTGCGATCTCAACTCATTGCAACCTCCGCCTCCTGGGTTCAAGTGATTCCCCTGCCTCAGCCTCCCTAATAGCTGGAATTGCAGGCCCAGGCCACCACACTCAGCTAATTTTTGTATTTTTAGTAGAGACAGGGTTTCACCATGTTGGCCAGGCTGGTCTCGAACTTCTGACCTCAGGTGATCCACCCACCTTGGCCTCCCAAAATGCTGGGATTATAGGTGTGACTCACTGCACCTGTCCCAGATTGAACAATATTTCTATCAAGCTACTAATGTGATTTTTCACAGGACTAGAAAAAAGACATTCTAAAATTTATATGGAACCAAAAAAGAGCTAGAATAACCAAAACAATCTTAATTAAAAAGAACAAAGCTGAAGGATTACACTACCTAAATTCAAACTGTAAGGCTACAGTAACCAAAAAAGCATGGTACTAGTACAAAAGCAGGCACATAGCCTGATGGAATTGAATAAAGAACCCAGAAATAAAGCCACACATCTACAGCTATCAGATCTTCAACAAAGCTGACAAAAATAAGCACTGGGGCAAGAATCCCCTACTCAATAAATGGCGCTGGGATACCTGGCTAGCCATATGTAGAAGAATGAAACTTGATCCATACCATCACCATACACAAAAATTAATTCAAGGCTGGGCGCGGTGGCTCATGCCTGTAATCCCAGCACTTTGGGAGGCCGAGGCAGGTGGATCACTTGAGGTCAGGAGTTCGAGATCAGCCTGGCCGACATGGTGAAACCCCGTCTCTTTAAAAAAAAAAATTAATTCAACATGGATTAAAGATTTAAATATAAGGCCTCAAACTATAAGAGTCACAGAAGAAAACCTAGGAAACACAATTCTGGACATCAGCCTTTGGAAATAATTTATGACTAGGTCCTCAAAAGCAACTGAAGCAAAACTAAAAATTAACAAGTGTAACTCAGTTAATAAGAAGCCCATCCGTAGTGCATTTGATAAAGGAAATGTACATATATACTATGGAATACTACACAGCCATAAAAAAGAATGAAACAATGTCCTTTGCCACAACACGCATGTAACTGGAGGCCATTATCCTAAGTGAATTAGTGCAGGAAGAGAAAACCAAAAACTGCATGCTTTTACTTGTAAGTAGGAGCTAAACACTGGGTACTTATGGACATAAAAATGGCAACAACAGACACCGGGGACTACTGGAGGTGGGAGGGAGGGATGGGAGTAAGGAATGAAAAGCTATTGGGTACTATGCTCAGTACCTGGGTGATGGGATCAATCATACCCCAAACCTCAGCATCATGCAATCTATACACGTCCCTGAATTGA
Source organism: Cheracebus regulus (assembly GCA_963574635.1). Lineage (NCBI taxonomy): Eukaryota > Metazoa > Chordata > Mammalia > Primates > Pitheciidae > Cheracebus > Cheracebus regulus. The sequence goes on from CAUYQU010090776.1 coordinate 24,492, forward strand.
AAATAAAACTTGAAATTATTTTTAAAATTAAAAAGGCCAAGGCAATTATTTTTAAAACATATCTCCCCTAGAACATACCAAATGCTTTGCCACAGAATTATGTAATTATGCCATGAACTCAATTATTTGAGCAAATAAGGCAAGTATAATTTCAATCCAGTAACCAGCAAATCATTTGTTGACTTTTGGAATATGCTATGTTATGTTTCATAGCATGCCTTGCAAGTTATATTTTATATATATTCATATTTTTGTTTGTATTTACTGATTATATACCAGTAAGAGAGGGGAAGGGAAAGAACCTAAAATGATAAATCATCTGCAGATAGAAAAATGAGTAAATAATTTTCACCTAAATCAAATGTGTGCCAGTTTCCCTGTCTGGATTTTTTGCTTTCAATTAATACTAAATTTAGTTTTCTATACATAACCACGAGGAGGAAGAAAAGCCAACCTGTACCTTTATTTTAGCCAACTCACTAACAATTAACTACATATATTTAAAAGTTGGATTTTATATTGAGCTTTGGTTTACCTGTTTTTTACTATTTAAAAATACATGAGTGTTCATACATCATATATTTTCTTCTGTATAACAGTTTGAAAGCAGAATTTTCCTGATTGCAGTAAAGTTAATGTTTCTCCTTTTCTTAGTCATTAACAGTCAAATGAATAGTCGAATATATCAAAGATACAGAAACAGAAAATTTCCAAGATGTATTAAACACTAGTATAGGAGTTACTATCACAAAATGTTTTGAAACTTACTTTTGAGTTATAAATAAAATTATTAAAGATAAAATCCCAACCTGCTTTCTCATGTGGAGTTTAAATCACAAGTCAGAAACTTAGGATTTAAACTCTAAAGAACAGGAATGTAAAGGGGAAGAAAACTGTCTGTATTCCAAAAACAAAAGGTTATATAAATTGCCAAATTAAGAGATTAAGGTTTTTTCACCTCTACCCTATGCTGAGTAAAGAAGGTAAGTATAGTAAGCAGCTGCTTTTAACATCTTCTATTTAAATAAAACAACAAAATCCATAGACTTCTGGAATACCAGCAAATTTTATGTGTTTTTAGTTAGTCATCATGTTAGATTAACAACGGATTAAACAAATGATAATTTGCAAATTCAGTCCACAGAATAGCATATTGAAAGGCTACACAGAATTATTACATAAAAGGGAGCATCACTGCCCTTCATGAATTCTAGAAAGTTCATTGCAGTCATTATTCACCTTTAAATTCAAAATTGGAATTTGATGGAGATTACAACTGCAGGTGAGGTCCATAAACTAAAACAATTTACTGGCTGTGGAAAAGGGGGCTAAGAAAAGCCGTGGGCTAACCATCCGGTTACAAGAAGTGTCTCCTCATCAAGGGGGCAGCCACCAGAACGAGGTGCAGTCTTCAACCCTACAAATAGCAAGGGCCCATGCAAATAAAAAGTGACCCTTTGAGATGATTCTGGATTAAACTATCACTCTTAAGAACATAGTGACATTTTATTTCAATTACAGTATAAAACTCATATTGGTTTATTCAATTTTGTTATATTTTAGATGTTGGTATTAATGATTCTTTTTAAGTTTTCTATTTCCCCTTTCTAAAAGCTCTATAGCGGGTTCTTCAATTACATTCTCAAATTATGCAAATACTACATGTTTCCTGGCAAATACCGTATTTTGGTTATGTTAGGCTAGAAGTGAACTAGAGTCTTTCTGTAACTTTGACTTGTCCTGCAATGTCTGGATGATGGGACACATCACCCCAGGAACTTTATCAAAGCACAACCACCTCTTACGGCCCTACACTCACTCCCCAAAGGCAGATCCGCCTCCAAAACCCCAAATCCTCATGGTGTCAGGCAGCCCTTTTAAACAAGGGCACAATCGTCACCACCTTGAGATGAGAGCGAGCTTGATTATTCCTGGCCTTCATCGGACTTGGGGTGGAGAGCCTGGCTATTCCCGAAGAATAGTTCGGGATAACCGAGACAAAAGACCGTGAGGAGACCTGCCTCAATCGTGACAAGCTAGGTCCTCCACGTCACCAAGTGCCGTTTTCACCGCGCCTGAATGGTCCGCTCTTCATCTTGTTAGCGGATCCCGATACCAGGCAGGAAAATAAAACTCAGTGGAAGCACCTCGGAGCAAGACAATCCCACGAATATGGACTCGGGTTGATTAACATGAGTGAACCTCTGAGGACTAGAGTCCAGGGTAGTAATTCTCCATCCCGGCTGCTCGTTAGATGCCCGGCCCGACCCCCAGACCAATTCAATCAGAACAGTCGGAGCGGCTTGTGAAATCTCCCGGGGAGATTCCGGTACGAAAGCCAGACCCAGACGCGCGATCTCCACCCGCCCGCCGCGGCCAGCGCGGGTCCCTCTTAGGGAATTGAATGGAGGCCCCAGGCCTCCTCCTCGAGTATCCCAGTGTGACCAATGGCCAGATCACAAACGCGCAGAGGGTGCGGCCAAGCACGGGCGCAGCAGAGCGGAAGGCCCAACCGCTTTCGACCTGGGTAAGAGGAGCCACGGCCTGCAGAGGCTTCAGAGCCGGGCTACGGCCCCCGAGGTTCTCGCCCTTGCTACACTCAACCGCGAGCGCCCCCTACCGGTCCTGTAAAGCAGCCACCGCCGCCGCGGGAAGCCATAGGTAAGGCGAAGAGTGTGTCTTACTTCAGTGGCTCTCTAAGCCACGCCCAGATTCCCTCCCATTTCCCCGCTTCTCATGGCTTTGCTTGCTGCCCCACGTTGCTAGCCTGTATTGAGTGGCTTAAGAAAACAATTTGTTGATGCTGTACGATATGAAAAAGTACTGTAGCTCCCTGAATGCGCATATCTTTCAGATAGGTAACAAATGTCATTGGGTCATTGTTCAACTTTATTAATATTTGTTGAAACAGAATTTCCATCTATTTTTACCTATCAAATAGACAATATTTGTATATATATATGTATGTATGTATGTATGTAGGTATGTATATATGTATGTATTTGCAACGGAGTTTTTCTCTTGTTGACCAGGCTGGAGTGCAGTGGAGTGATCTCGGTTCACTGCAACCCCACCTCCTGGGTTCAAGTGATTCTCTTGCCTTTGCCTCCTGAGTAGCTGAGATTACAGGCGCGCGACACCACGCCTGGCGAATTTTTGTATTTTTAGTAGAGAAGGGGTATCACCCTGTTGACCAGGCTGGTCTTGAACTCCTGAACTCAGGTGATCTGCCTGCCTTGGACTCCCAAAGTGCTGTGATTACAGAAGTGAACCACCGCGCCTGGCCGTGTTTTTAAATGAGACTCTTAGTGCTTGTGAAAATAATGAAAGAACGACTTTTTCATATCTATTTTTAAAATGTTGTGTATCAGCCTTAAAAGTGCTCATATGGGAACAATTAAATAATTGGTGACAACCCTTTCAATGCAATATTTTGCAGCCATGAAAATAGCTTTTCAAATAATATTTTATTTCAAATCACAGCATGTTAACTGTTATGTATATACTGTGATGATGGAAATTTCACTGGCTATCTGTGCTGTTTAAAGAATAACACCCTTTCTTCCCCTCCCAAGTTCTGTATCATCAAATATAGTTAGGCAGATGTAGGTCAAAATATCACCTTGTTACTGATAAAATTGTTTAGAGAAAATAGTGTTGATCTGCAGCTAAGTAGACTGCAATAATTTGCTCCAGAATTTGGCATAGTCTGTCATCACACAGATGGACAACCTTGGCCTCCTCAAACAGGTATAACATAAATCTTGCAAGCAGAGAGACTTGAAAGAGAGCCCAGAAGCAGCTGAGCTCATGTGTCATCTGCTGCTCCTCTTCTCCACAGAGGAGAAATTGTAGCAATAAAGCTCCAGGCCAGAGGCATTATGTGTAGAATTAACTCCACAAGAAACATGAAGCCAGGGAAGGCAATTGCATTCCCACATGTCTCAAGAAGAAGAAAATCTGAACAAACCACTAACCATTAAAGAGAACACAAAATAAATTTTACTGAACCTTCAGGGAATGCGTTATCCTGAAATATGTAAATTGCTTCAACAAATAGATAATTAGGGTAAGCTTCCCAGTTCATTCTATGATGGTAGTATAACCTTGACATCAAAACCAAAGAGTACTTAAAAAAAAAACAACAACAACAAAAAAAACAGCAAAATTACTAATGAACATGGGCATAAAAAATCTGACTAGATGTTATATTTACTCAGTAATATAATGTGACCAGATTTATGTTATATAATATATAATTGATAAGTAATGTCATATTATGTTACTATGTATTAATATTCATTACCATATATAAACTATATAGTAATTAGTAATGTATTACCTATTAACTTATTTGTATATCATTTGTATATTACTTATATAAGTAATATATTTCTTATATTTTTATTACTTATACAAGTAATATATACTTGTTTATATATAATACTCCTGTGTGTGTGTGTGTGTGTGTGTGTGTGTATATATATATATATATATATGCAAGTAATATATCATAACCAAGTTTGACTTATCCAAGAAATGCTTCATGCTCAATATAGAGAATCTATTAATGTGGCCCGGTGTGGTGGCTCACACCTGTAATCTCAGCACTTTGGGAGGCTGAGGCGGGCAGATTACCTGAGGTCAGGAGTTCAAGACCAGCCTGGCTAACATGGGGAAACCCCTTCTCTACTAAAAATACAAAATTAGCCCAGCATAATGGCATGTACCTGTAGTCCCAGGTGTACTCAGGAGACTGAGACAAGAGAATCACTTGAACCTGGGAGGCGAGATCTCACCACTGTACTCCAGTCTGAGCAACGGAGAGAGACTTTTTCTCAAAAAAAAAGAAAAGAGAATCTATCAATGTAATATACCACACCCCAGTGATTAAAGGAATAAGGCAAAGATAGCTGGTATCATCTCTACTATTCCACAATACACTAAAGGGCTTAATAAATGCAATAAGATACATTATAAGTAAATCATGCAATTAGAAATAACTGTCAATACTTATAATATTGTGTTTATAGAAAGTCTAGGAGAATGTATAAACTTGTTAAAACAAGAGAACCTAGTCAGATTGCTACATAAAAGATCAACATACAAAAATTAGTAGTAGCTTCTTATACCAACATTTTAAACACTAAAAAAAGATCCTATTCCACATAGCAAAAGAAATATACCATGTTATCAAATAGGAAGACTCAATCTCATACGTATGTCGCTTCTTTCCCAAAAGAGGTTACAAATTTAATTCTAACTGAAATCCAAGCAAGATACTTTGTGGAACTTGATATACTTATCCTAAAATTGATCTGGCTATGCAAAGGACTGAGAATAACCACTATAGTTTTGAAGAAAAGGATAAAGTGAGAGGGCTTTCTTTGCCAGATATCAACATTTATTACAAAGTTATAAGCATTAAAATGTGATATTGATAAAAACTTAGATAAAAAAGGAATAGAATTAAAAGTTCAGAAACATCTCCACACATATGAGATCTATGATTGAAGCAGCATTAGAAATCAATGAATAATTTACTATTGAATAAATTGTTGGAAACAATTGACTAGGCATATGAGAAAATAAATTAAATCCTTACTTCACAGCATACACAAAATAATTTCCATGTGGATTAAGAACCTAATTGTGAAAAGCAAAGCATAGCATTTTTTAAGAATTTATGTTTCCTTACCCTCTGTGCACACTTTTCTAAATAAGCACTCTGTTTTGTTTTGTTTTCTTTTTGTTTTTGTTTTTCCGAGATGGAGTTTTGCTCTTTGAGGCAGGGACAAGTCTCCTGCTAGGAAATCCAAATTGTCAGGAAGGCCAGCTATCCACCTCTATCTCACTTTCCCACTCTAGAAACTGAGTCAAAACCAAAAAATTTATGCTTGGTGCCAGGCAGATTGGAGAGAGGGGCATCTTGGATATGAGTATCTAATTCTCTTATTGTCTGCTTAGTGTTTTTTCATCTTTGTGGCCTTAGGAACTATTTCCTCCTCATATTTGAGTTCTGGGATATTGCTGATAATAATCTTGGCCCTGTGTATTTGTTTCTGATTTTCTGTTGGTGGGAGGAGGGAAGACAGCTTGCTTCTGTGGTGTCACTTTGGAACTGGAAATCTCCTGAATCAATATTTAATCCAATCTTATCAAGCATGTTTAACAGAATCTTAAAGCAGAATAATTTCTTAACTACCCTAGATGAAAAACACTTTAGATCATTTTAGCTCAGATTACTTTAAAAATTTTTATATTTTGAAATAATTTTAGACTTACAGAAAAGTTGCAATAATAATAAAGTTCCTTTCTACCCTTCATCTATCTTCCCCTAATATCAACATTTTTCATAATCATAGTGTAATTATCAAAATTAAAAAATTTACTTTGGGCCAGGCGTGGTGGCTCATGCCTGTAATCTCAGCACTTTGGGAGGCCGAGGCGGGTGGATCACCTGAGGTTAGGAGTTCAAGACCAGCCTGGCCAACATGGTGAAACCTTGTCTTTAAATGTGAAAAAAGAAATAAATTTTTTTTAATATAAAAAAATTGTAAAAAGTTTTTTTATTATTTACTTTGGTATAATCTTACTGACTAAACAACAGACTTTTTTTGTTGTTGTTTGTTTTTACCAATTTTTATACTAATGTTATTTTTCTGTTCCTGGGTCTAATCTAGGATCTTATATTTAATTTAGTTGTCATGTCTCCTTGGTCTCTTATTTGTGACAGTTTGAGTTTTTCCTTGTCTTCTATGACCTCAGTACTTTTCAAAAGTACTGTTCAGTTATTTTGTAAACTGTCCTTCAATTTGGATTTGTCTGATTGGATTGATGTTTTTATATATATATATATATATATATATATTTTAGACAGAGTCTTACTCTGTCACCCAAGCTGGAGTGCAGTGGTGCAGTCTCTGCTCATTGCAACCTCTGCCTCCTGGGTTCAAGTGATTCTCCTGCCTCAGCCTCCTGAGTAGCTGGAATTGCAGGCACATGCCACCATGCCTGGCTAATTTTTGTATTATTAGTAGAGATCAGGTCTCACTATGTTGGCCAAGCTGGTCTTGAACTCCTGACCTCAAATTATCCACCTGCCTTAGCCTCCCAAAGTGCTGAGATTATAGGAATGAGCCACTGCACCCTGCCTGAGGTTATATATTTTTGATGAGAATACTACACGCCCTTCTATTCTCAGTCTTTCATATCTGGCAGTACATGATGTACTGCTGATGCTGGCCAAGGTATTATCCACTAGGCCTCTTCACTGCAAAGTTACCATTACTCCTGTAATTAATAAATATATTTGAAGAAACTCTTGACTCATATGCTATTGTATAATATTCAAGGTCTGTCGTTTTTCCCCCCACATATTAGATACTGTTGTTTTACATAGAATATTATTTATTTGAATTTGCATGTATGTATGCCATTTTACTTGCCCCCATTTCTTCTTAAAGTTCAGACTATTCTTTGATGTTGTTTTCCTCTTCCTTAAAGTATATATTTTAGTAGTTCCTTTAGAGCAAATCTCTTGCTGGTATAAGCTCCAGTTTTTTAAAGCTGTAAATGTTTTTATTCTCTTTTAATTTTTGAATGATTATTTGTCTGGATATACAGTTCTAGGTTGACAGTGGATTACTTCCAATTTTTTAATAAGTTATTCTACAATTTTCTGACTTTCATTTTAGTTGCTAGGAAATTTCTTCTCATCTTATCATTCCTTTGTAGGTGTTCCCTCCCTTTCTGATTGCTCTCATGATTTTTTCATTGTTTTTAGTGTTCTGTAGTTTCAAGATCAAATTTTTAGAATTTATTCTGCTTTTGATGTATTATACATCATTGATCTATAGACTCATATTTTTCATAAATTCTATAATATTCATAGGCATTATTTCTTTTAGTATGCCTTTGCTTCTTTGTCTACACTTTTTCCTTTTGGAACTCTAATTAGATATCTGTTAATACTTCTCATTATGTTTCCCATATTCCCTTTTATATTTTCCATCTCCTTATCTCTCTTTAAAACATTTTGGAAACATCTTTCAGACATATTTTCCTGTTTACTAATTGTCCAGTTGTTTTAGCATCATTGATAAAAATACTTTTTTCCAATGCTCCAAATTCCCACCTTTTTCATAAATTAAATATCCATATGTCATAATCTAGTGTCTGTTTCTGGACTATTTATCTACTGATCTATTTGTCTATTCTTCTACCAATACCATATTACCTTAATTATTATAGTTCATAAGTCTTGATTTTTTTTAATCTAATAAGCAAGTTCTCCCACTTGGTTTTCCCTCTTCAAGTGTGTCATGACTATTCTTGACCCTCATTTTTCCCCCAACTACTTTTTAGAATCAGCTTGTCAAGTTCCACAAAAACAAAGTTAGGATTTTGATTGGGATTATACTGAATATATAAATCAAGTTGAAAAGAATGGACTTTTCACACTTTGAGAGCTCCAATATATGAAAATGGTATATCACACTGTTTATCTAGGTCTGCTCCAATATCTCTCATTATATCTTGTAGCTACATTAAATAGTATCTTTCTGGCTGGGTGTGGTGGCTCATGCCTGTAATGACAGCACTTTGGGAGGCTGAGGCAGGTGGATCACAAGGTCAGGAGTTCGAGATCAGCCTGGCCAATCTGGTGAAACCTCTACTAAAAATACAAAAATTAGCGGGGTATGGTGGCACATGCCTGTAGTCCCAGCTAGTCAGGAGGCCGAGGCAGGAGAATTGCTTGAACTTAGGAGGCAGAGGTTACAGTGAACCGAGATCGTACCACTGCACTCCAGCCTAGGTGACAGAGTGAGACTGTGTCTCAAAAAATATATATTATTAAAAAATAGTATTTTTCTGTAGATGTCTTGCATGTGTTTTGTTAGATTTATTTCTAGGTAATTAATATTTTGTGTGATTATAAATGATACTTCTTTAAACTTTCATTTTCTAACTTCTTTTTGCTAGCATAAGAAAGGAATTTGACTTTGTTGACTTTGTATTTAGTAATATTACTTAATGTTCTTTATTCTAATAATTTATTTATAGATGAGCTTAGATTTTCTCTATATATAATTATATTATCTGTGACTAATGACAGTTTTATTTCTCCCTTTTTAATCTGTATACCTTTTCTTCTTGCCTTATGCCACTGGTGAATTACTATTTCAGTATAATGTTAAATAGAAGTAATAATGAGCATAACCTTTTCTAGCTTCCAATCTCAAATAAAAGTTTTCAGGTATGATGTTTACTGTAGATTTTTATGGATACCCTTCAGCAGATTAAATAAATTCTCATCTATTCCTACTTTGCTAAAAGTTTTCTTTAAAATTATGAAAAATGTTACAATTTATCAAGTGCTATACATCTATTGCAATATTTACAGGGGTAAATTAAACTCTGAGAGAGTTTAATCTCTTAATGTGGCAAATTACATTAGTTTTTTTTTTTTTTGGGAAAGAGTCTCACACTGTTGCCTGGGCTGGAGTGCAATGGCGTGTTCTCGGCTCACTGCAACCTCTGTCTCCCAGGTTTAAGAGATTATCCTGCCTCAGCCTCCTGAGTAGCTGGGATTACAGGTCCCTGCCACCACACCCAGCTAATGTTTTGTAGTTTTAGTAGAGAAGGGGTTTCACTGTGTTGGCCAGGCTGGTCTCGAACGCCTAACCTCATGATCTGCCCGCCTCGGCCTCCCAAAGTGCTGGGATTACAGGCATGAGCCACCACACCTGGCCTACATTAGTTTTCTTTCTTTTTTTTTTTTTTTGAGACAGAGTCTTATTCTGTTGCCAGGCACCAGGCTGGAGTGCAGTGGTGCTACATTAGTTTTCTACTGTTAAGTCCAAACTTGCATTCCTGGGACAAATGCAACTGCCTCAAGTAGTATGCTTTTTATATATCGATGGCTTTATAATATTTAGAATAATTTTCTAATGCTAGGATTTTTACATTTTTGTTCTTGAGTAAATTTGGCCTGTAATTTTCTTTTTCATATTGTCCTTGTTAGGGGTTGATGTTGAGGTTAGTGCTAGCCTCATAAAACAGTTGGAAAATGTTTCCTCTTTTTCTACTCTCTGGGAGAGTTTGTGAAATACTGAAACCATGCCAGTTTGACAGGATTTAATATAAGGAGTTGCTTACACAAGTACTGGAGAACTCAAAAGGTAAGATGGAAGTATAGCAACACAGAGCTAGTAAAAACAGGAAGCAGCTACCAGCCTAGGACTGTAGGGACAAAGGGAAAATACTGGATCATTAGAAACTGTAAGCTTGGAAGAGGGACTTACAGAGCTGGGACCCAGACCTCTAAAGAGTGGTGCTACCTAGCTGGTGCTGGTACCACAGGAGTCACTCAAAAGTCTCAGGTAAGTTGCAAACCACGAAAGGGCTATTTCATGTCTAGTTTACTTTTACAGAAAGCATATCCTTTCTTAAGACATTTTACTTCCACTGGAAAATTGTCATAATGCACTGAATTTGTTAGAGCAAGACACCAGTACCATATATAAACACCCAATGTTCACAATGAGAATGGCACTGTCTACCTGTGGCATGGTAGGCCACTGGCTATCCCTTTTATGTTTTCTTTCTTTCTTTCTTTTTTTTTTTTTTGAGATGGAGTCTTGCTCTGTCCTGAAGGCTGGAGAGCAATGGTGTGATCTTGGCTCACTGCAACCTCTGCCTCCTGGATTCAAGTGATTCTCCTGCCTCAGCCTTCCAAGTAGCTGGGATTATAGGTGCCTGCCACCACACCCAGCTAATCACTCAGTGATTCTCCTGCCTCAGCCTCCTGAGTAGCTGGGATTACAGGCATGCACCACCAAGCCTGGCTAATTTTTATATTTAGTAGAGACAGGGTTTTGCCATGTAGGCCAGGCTGGTCTCAAACTCCTGACCTCAAGTAATCCACCTGCCTCAGCCTCCCAAAGTTCTGGGATTACAGGCATCAGCCACTGCGCCCAGCCCCCTTTTATGTTTTCCATGAAATTTGCTGAATCCTCTCATTCCCTTAAGTCTTCTCTCTCATTTTCTTTGATCTTTTTTGTTTCTTTCTGTAATTTTAAAGTGATTTCAAGAATAACAAGTGATAGGCCAGGGTGGCTCACACCTGTAATCCCAGCACTTTGGGAGGCCAAGGTGGGCAGATCATAAGGTCAGGAGTTCAAGACCATCCGGACCAACATGGTGAAACCCTGTCTCTACTAAATATAAAAATTAGCCAGGCTTGGTGGTGCATGCCTGTAATCCCAGCTACTCAGGAGGCTGAGGCAGGAGAATCACTTGAACCTGGGAGGCAAAGGTTGCAGTGGGCCGAGATCGTGCCCCTGTACTCCAGCCTGGGCAACAGAGCGAGACTCAGTCTCAAAAAAAAAAAAAAAAAAAAAGAATAACACGTGATAAGTACATGCAATCAATAAACCATCCTTAACCAGGAATCATGTATAAAATTAGCTTGTTATAAATGAATTATGTGTATTTGTGTTAAATTATTCCTTATAAAATAAAATAGTTGTATTTAAGTTCATTTGTAATTTTAACATCTCTATTACATCTTTTAATTTCAATGTTTGTTTTGTAGATTCAAAGGAAAAAACATGAAAATTAATATCAAGTTACAATTTTGTATTGGCATAAAACGTATCAGCAAATAAGATGTCTGAAAAGGAGTGTATGTCAGAAGAGCTAGAGGATACTATTAATCAATTTAGGAAGGAATCTAGATCACAGTCAATGAAGGAGCCTGGCTTTATTAAAGAAACATCAAATTCTATAAACAAAGCTTTTGATTACCTGGAAAAGAAATCTTCTAGCCAGATTTATGAAACACATCCTAGACGGGATACATTAGAGTCAACCCCTTCCTCTGGAAGCAAATCTAAGAGAAATGAAGAACAAAAGAAAAATCTTCAATTTACTGAAACAAGCACTAGAACAGAAACGTCACAGAGTTTATCACCACTAACTGGGAGGATTGCAGAATATCAGGTCTTCGTTAACTTCCTATCTCATAATACAGTAGGAGAAGTTAGTCCACAAGTCTCTGAAGAAAATCAGAAACAACTTAGCATGGAGGCAGATAACTTTACAGTTAATCTTGAGGCCAAGGGTTTACAGGAATTTCCTAAGGACATTTTAAAAATCAAATATGTAAAATATTTATATTTAGACAAGAATCAAATCAGAACTTTTCAAGGGGCAGATTCAGGTGATCTGCTAGGACTTGAAAGTCTATCGCTGCAAGAAAATGGATTATCATCGCTTCCATCTGAAATTCAGTTGCTTCATAATTTAAGGATATTAAATGTCAGTCACAACCACATATCACATATACCTAAAGAAATGTTACAGCTTGGGAATATCAGACAACTCTTTTTTAATAACAATTACATTGAAAATTTTCCTTCTGACTTAGAATGTCTTGGAAACTTGGAAATTTTAAGTTTGGGTAAAAATAACTTAAGACATTTACCAGATACTCTGCCTAGTTTAAAAAACTTGAGGATTCTCAATTTGGAATATAATCAGTTAACAATATTTCCTAAAGCTCTCTGCTTCCTTCCAAAGTTAATTTCACTAGACCTTACTGGAAACCTGATAAGCAGTTTGCCAAAAGAAATTAGGGAACTTAAAAATTTAGAAACACTTCTACTGGATCACAATAAACTTACCTTTCTGGCTGTGGACATTTTTCAGTTACTCAAAATAAAAGAACTCCAACTGGCTGACAATAAATTGGAAGTTATTTCACACAAAATTGAGAATTTCAGGGAACTTAGGATTCTTATACTTGATAAAAATGTATTGAAAAATATACCAGAGAAAATATCTTACTGTGCAATGTTAGAATTACTTAGTCTTAGTGATAATAAATTAACAGAACTTCCTAAGAACATCCATAAGCTTAAAAATTTAAGAAAACTTCATGTAAACAGAAATAACATGGTAAAAATAACTGACAGTATCTCACATCTTTATAATATATGCAGTGTAGAATTTTCAGGAAACATAATCACAGGTGTTCCCATTGAAATAAAAAACTGCCAAAAAATAACTAAAGTTGAATTGAATTATAACAAAATAATGTATTTTCCAGTGGGACTGTGTGCTTTAGATTCTCTTTATTATTTGAGTGTTAATGGAAATTATATTTCAGAAATACCTGTGGATATATCTTTCAGTAAACAACTGCTTCATTTAGAGTTGAGTGAAAACAAACTCCTCATATTTTCTGAGCACTTTTGTTCTCTTATTAATCTTAAATACCTAGATCTTGGTAAAAACCAAATAAAGAAAATTCCAGCATCTATATCTAATATGATATCACTCCATGTACTTATTTTATGCTGTAATAAATTTGAAACTTTCCCTAGAGAATTGTGTACTTTAGAAAATTTGCGAGTACTTGATCTTTCAGAAAACCAATTACAGAAAATCTCTTCGGACATCTGTAATTTAAAAGGAATACAGAAATTAAACTTCTCAAGCAATCAATTTATACATTTTCCTACTGAACTGTGCCAACTTCAATCACTGGAACAGCTGAATATAAGTCAGATAAAAGGGAGAAAGGTGAGAGATTGGTATTGTGGGCTTTGCACAGAAGGAGGGACTGGAGGGGATCAGAATCTAAGCTGTGGTGTATCTGTGTGTACCATATGTGTGTTTTAAGCTGAGCTGGAATATTTTATTTTATAAATGAAAGGCTTCTCCCTCCCCACTAAATATGGCTTATAAATACACTTCTCAATACAAAAGCTATACAGGCAATTTCATTAAAATGAAACATGAAGCAATGAAAGCTGACAATTCTATAGACTCCTTTTTATTTCAGTGTAATTGTAAAAAGAGTTCTAAACTTATGAATGTCATATAAACACATTATTGAAACTTTGGAAAGTGATAGAAGTAAAAGAAAAATCATTCCACAAGCATATCATTGTATTATAACTCTACTGGCATATGTTGACACAACTTTTAGCCTTTTTTCCCATTATTCATATTGTTTTGTAAGGAATTATAAGAGACTACACACTCAATCTTAAATTCTTCTTTTTTAACCAATAAGCATTTCTCTGACTTGATCTGACTCCTACTTCATAGGCCCGGCTCTCAAGCCTTGCCATAGCCTGGTTCCATGTTCCTCATCCAAGCAAATCTCCCTCTGGTTTGTATCACCTTTCTTTGCTGGCCAGCTTCTCACTGGCCATTATTATGCATGACATTTATCTTGTCTTAAGTGTTCTGTAACATTTTCCTAATCCTCTTCTATTTATTTATTTATCTATCTATTTTTGAGATTGAGTCTCACTCTGTTGCCCAGGCTGGAGGGCAGTGGTGCTATCTTGGCTCACTGCAACCTCCGCCTCCCAAGTTCAGGTGATTCCCCTGCGTCAGGGCCCCAAGTAGCTGGGATTACAGGCGCCCACCACCACATCCAGCTAATATTTGTATTTTTAGTAGAGACGGGGTTTCACCATGTTGGGTAGGCTGGTCTCAAACTCCTATTATCCACCTGCCTCAGCCTTCCAAAGTGGTGGGATTACAGGTGTGAGCCACTGAGCCCGGCCCCCTATTCATTCTTAAGAGGCTATTCAAGCTCTACTTTTTACATGAAGCTTTACTTTAGTTCTCTGATTTGTAGTAATGTACCTTTTCTAAACTTTCATTCTTCAGTTATTAATTGTATTATTTTGGCATTGGATTACCTATTGCTTCATTCTATTTCCTGATTTTTTCATATGGCTATATTCTGTTCCCTGAAATAAATTTTAATCTCTGTGAAGTTGGAGACTATTTCCTATGCTTCTTACATACCTGAAAGAACAATGAGCACAACATCCAGTATGTACCTTGTTGTTTAGTTATTTCAGAGGTGCCTATAGATTCAAAATTCTTTTGTTCATAGAACTTCATTTCAAAAGTCACTCATAATGGTCCTATTTTCTCTAAATATGTATATTTCTTCTTCACCTTAACAGAGTATTTTAATTCCTGCAATTTTGCAACACTTTTTGTAATAGAAATTTTTATTTAAGGTCATGTTGCCAAACTGTGACTCCATTACTAAACATTTAGTCAAAATGCATTTTGTGCTTGGGAACACATATAAAAAGCATAAAACGTGTATCATGTCATTTAGAAATCTAAAAAAACACACACAAAAAAGATGAATGAAGAGCAATGGGGCCTGGTGACTTGGCTTACACCTGTAATCCCAGCACTTTGGGAGGCAGAGATGGGAGGATCACCTGAGGTCAGGAGTTCAAGACCAGCTGGCCACCATGGCGAAACCGCATTCTACTGAAAAACAAAAATTAGCTGTGTGTGATGGCACACACCTGTGATTCCAGCTACTCGGGTGGCTGAGGCAGGAGAATAGCCTGAACCTGGGAGGCGGAGGTTGCAGTGAGCTAAGATCACACCACTGCACTCAAGCCTGGGCAACAGAGCGAGATCTCCATCTCAAAACAAAAACAAAACCAAAAACAACCAAAAAGGACTAGGAATAAAGACATCAAATGAGGGATGGAGTAGTTGGAACTTCTGGGGGGGTGAGAAAGAAGTCACACCAAGGTCAGATCTAGGGAGAAGAGAAAAGGATAAGGAGGCAATGAACACTGAATGATACGAATGTAAGCAAAGTGGGTACCAAGCCATAGGGTTGAATTAGAAGCACTGGCAGATCGGGTAGGTACTTGGATGTCACACAGTATCTTGTGGGTTTTAGCTAGAAGGGAGAGTCAGTCACAAAGAATTTGTGACATAATAAAAATACCTCCTTTTTGGGCTGGGCATGGTGGCTTACACCTGTAATCCCAGCACTTTGGGAGGCTGAGGAGGGGGGATCACGAGGTCAAGAGTTCAAGACCAAGGGATGGTGAAACCCCATCTCTATGAAAAATACAAAAATTAGTCTGGTGTGGTGGCACATGTCTGTGATCCCAGCTCCTCAGGAGGCTGAGGCAGGAGAATCACTTGAACCCAGGAGGTGGAGGTTGCAGTGAGCTGAGATCACACATTACACTCCAGCCTGGGTGACAGGGCAAGACTGTCTTAAAAAAAAAAAAAAAAAAAAAAAAAGTCTCCTTTTTAAGACAAAAGCAACAGACAAAACTCTTTCATTTGATTTTAGAAAAAGTTTTAGTCTGTAAATATGTATGTATTTATAAAAGTATAATTGTTTAATCTTTGTTACAGTTAACTATGCTTCCAGGAGAGCTATCTAATATGACTCAACTTAAAGAACTTGATATCTCAAATAATGCAATCAGAGAGATTCCAAGAAATATAGGAGAATTGAGAAATTTGGTTTGTTTACATGCACACAACAATCAAATAAGTTATCTTCCACCATCTTTGCTATCTTTAAATGATCTCCAGCAACTAAACCTGAGTGGTGAGTGTTGAGCATAATCAAAAAGCATAATCAAATGCAGAGTATTAATGTCTGAGTTGTAAATTTTGCTGACAAGATACAGAATGCATAATCAATAAGTAGAGTATTAATGTCTGGGTTGCAATCTGACAAGATAGAGATTGGCAAAGAGTAAACATAATATATTAAGTGACCATTAGAAGGAAATGACTGTCCTAGGTACAGAAAATGAGAGCAAAGTATAAGGTCCAGTTCCTGACTTGAAAGAGCAGGAGAGTCTGAATATATTTTCATTTCTTTTCTCTCTTCTCTGCCTATACCCAGTCATTCAGTATTTCTTTCCTTTCCGAACCCAACTTCACCTCTTCCTCTACACACTCCTACACAACCTCAGGTCAGTGTTCTCTCTGCATTTCCTCCTCTATTGGCTCCCCTGATACTTCTCCTATACCCTATAATACTCCAATATCTTACATGGAGTCATTTACAGGGCAAAGCATTACAATAACCAAAACAAAATAGTCTTAGTCTTAATGACTTGCTTCCAAAAAATAGAGTACGGAAAGGAAAAATAATTATAATATTATCTTGGAGAATGCTGGCAGAGAATATGTTATGCAAGAAATAAAATTTAACATAATTAGTGATGTCATGTGGATATGAGATATCTCTGGTATAATGTGATAAATGCACTTCAACTCTGTTGTATTCTTTCCAAAAACCCATAACCCCAGTCTAATAATGAGAACATATCAGACAAATCCAAATTATGGTACATTCTACAAAATTCCTAACCAGTATTTCTTAAAACTGTCAAGGTAGGCTGAGCACAGTGGCTCATGCCTGTAATCCCAGCACTTTGGGAGGCTGAGGTGGGGGGATCACCTGAAGTCAGGAGTTCGAGACCAGCCTGATCAACATGGAGAAACCCCATCTCTACTAAAAATACAAAATTACCTGGGTGTGGTGGCACATGCCTATAATCTCAGCTACTCAAGAGGCTAAGACAGGAGAATCGCTTGAACCCAGGAGGTGGAGGTGGCAGTGAGCCGAGATCACACCATTGCACTCCAGCCTGGGTAACAAGAGCAAATCTCCATCTCAAAAAACAAACACCCCAAAAAACTGCCAAGGTCATGAAAAACAAGGAAAGATTGAGAAACTGTCACAGACCAAAAGAGACTAATGAGACATAACTGTATGCAGTGAGATTTCCTGAAACAGAAAAACGACACTGATGGAAAAACTAATGAATCCAAAAAAGTCTGGAGTGTATTTAGTAGTAACGTACCAATAGTGGTTTCTTAGATTAAACAAATGTAATATGATAATGTGAGATAACATTAGTAGAAACTAAAACTAGATGAGGAACACACAAGAACTTGCTACAATCTCTGCAACATTGCTGTAAATCTAAAAGTATGCTGAATAAACAGTTTAGTTTAAAAATTACCATCACATCTACTCTATAAAGTTCTTTGCTGTATTAAAAGAGGATAGTCTCTGTCTCATTTTGCCACCCCTAGGAAAGAAAGGAACCACAGCTCTGTTTCTATAAACATTCTTTTTCTGCTCTTAGCATGTGGACATCAGAAATAATTTATGACCTGCTGGCATTGTGAGTGGCCTCTGGTACTTTGCCAGCAAGTCATAATAGATGTTATTTACCCCCATAGTCATCTTTTATAGAAAGATATAATTCAATTCTAATTTTTTTTTCTCCTAGGAAATAATCTGACAGCTCTACCTAGTGATATCTATAATCTTTTTTCACTGAAGGAGATAAATTTTGATGACAACCCTTTGCTGAGACCTCCAATGGAAATCTGTAAAGGAAAACAGTTGTATACTATTGCCCGCTATCTACAGAGAGCAGATGAAAGAGATGGTAGGTGATGAGTAATTGACTATCTTACAAGTCCTTTCTTTTCCAATTCAATTTAATTTCATTTCTTTTTGAGACAGGGTCTCACTCTGACACCCAGGCTGGACTGCAGTGGCATGATCACAACTCACTGTAGCCTTGGACTCCTGGGCTCAAGCAATCTTCCCACCTCAGCCTCCTGAGTAGCAGGGACTACAAGCGTGTGTTATTGCACCTGGCTATTTTTTAATTTTTTTTAGTAGAGACGGGGTCTCGCCATGTTGCCCAGGCTAATCTTGAATTCCTGAGCTCAAGCAATTCTCCTGTCTTGGCCTCCAAGTGTTGGGATTATAGGCGTGAGCCACCACACCTGGCCACAAGACACTATCTGATATGAATTAAAAGATGGTTTGCTTTAATTGGAGGCTTTCAATCTGGCAGAGATATGAAAATATTTATCATCTTTCTTTTCTGAAGGTTAGGAATTTGTTTTGATAATTCAGATTATTTAATCCAGGTCCATACAAATTGAGCCACTGAAAACAGGCAATTCCAAGTGGAGGGGTGGGCTGCTTCTTACCCATTGACCCTAATGGCCTTCAATAGGTGTTTCATTGAGGTTGTGGCCAAACTCAAAATCCACACACAAATCTGTCAGTTCTGATCTGTTCTACCAAATGTAGTTGTTCTAAAAGACATTTGGAGCTGGGTGTGGTGGCTCACGCCTGTAATCCTAACACTGGGAGGCCAAGGCAGAAGGATCACTTGAGCTCAAAAGTTCAAGACCAGCCTGGGCAACATAGTGAGATCTTGTTTCCATTTTTAAGAATAAATAAATAAATAAGACATTTGGCCTTGAGGGAAGTCCATGGAGCCATTCCACTGATGCCAGTCAGTCTTTGGCACACCATGAACATCTGTCTGAAGATTTCCCATCTGTCCTTGAGATCTTTATCCCATCTGTCCTTGAGATCTCCATTGTGTGTTTGATTATTTCTGAGAGCAGGCCCTTTTTCTTTAAAATGGACTAGATGGAGACTGGTTTCAAGTGTCTGGGAGGGAATCTTCACTGTCCAGTTCTTTCCCTGGGGCTGGGTTCTCAACAGTTAGGCTTTTCCAACTAGGACTCTGATTTGCCACTTGTCATCACTAGTCAGAGTGAATATGGATTTTGGTCCTCTAATTTAATGCAAGAGACCAATCAGTATTGATCCAGATTTGGGGAAATGGAATACCCAAAACTGTCCCCTCAGATCATTCTATCATGTACCTTGTCTACATAATCAGGAGCTTGTACTAATGTAATTTCATAGTGAGATAGTCACAAAAAAATCGCTTAATCCTTGAAGTCACAATATACATCCATATACATGGCTGTCATTTAGAAGCTTTTGCAAGACTTGGGCTTCATTGATAAAGGAACTTAAAATATAAAATTAAAAGCCACAGTAGCTGTCTTTTTTAACTTACTGTGCAAGTTGATTGTCCTAATTATTACTATAAAAAGGGATCTTTTATGGTAATTCTATTTCTATAAAATAAAGATTTTAGGGTTTTCTAGGATCCACAAAGTATTTCTGTTAGGTACAGGGCTTTAGAGAAGGGAGACTGGTTTAATAGTGTTCTCAAAATCTCAGCCATTTATCTCCTTTCCCTATGCCCAAGAAGCCTTCATACTGCAGGCTTGACACACAGTGAGGGCAGAGAGAAGTCAGCATGGGAGATGCTGATTTTATTCTGCAATTAACAAATAGAACCTTTTTCTTAAACTTTTACTTAGAATATTTGAATTTTATATATATCAATAGCATGAAATATAGCCTGAGGGAGAATATATAAAATTGTTTCAAATATAACATATTTGAGATGAACATGGGGGATGATACATCTTGAATTCTGAAAATTCTCATGGGCTGGGGGTAGTGGCTCATGCCTGTAGTTCCAGGACTTTGGGAGGCCAAGGCAGGAGGATCACTTGTGCCCCGGAGTTTGAGACCAGCTTGGGCAATATAGTGAGACCCTATTGCTTCTCGGCCTTTTAGATCAAGTGTAATGAGACCCACTCTCTACAAAAATTTTAAAAATCGAGGTGGGCAGATCTCTTGAAGCCAGGAGGTTGAGACTGGCCTGGCCAACATGGCAAAACCCCATCTCTACTAAAAATACAAAAATTAGCCAGGCGTGGTGACACACGCCTGTAGTTCCACCTACTCAGGATGCTGAGGCAGAAGAATCACTCATCAGGAGGTGCCTGTAGTTCCAGCTAATCCGGTGGTGGATATTGCAGTGAGACGAGATCCCGAAACTATATCCTGGGCGACAGAGCCAGACTGTCTCAAAATAAGCAAATAAATAAAAATTAAAAATAATAAATTAGCCAGGCATGGTGGTGCATGCCTATGGTCCTAGCTACTTGGTGGGGTGAAGGGGGAGAGTCGCTTGAGCCCAGGAGGTTGAGGCTGTGGTGACCTGTGATTATGCCACTGCACTCCAGTCTAAGCGACAGAGTGAGACCCTGTCACACTCTGTCACAGTAACTTTCTCAAGCAAAAATGGATCCTGTTCAAGTTACCTGGAAGTTTTAATTAAAAAAACTAAATCACTAATTGCTCAGCGAACGTATTAAATAATTGACTTGAATATAAAATATGCATATATATACAATATTTATAGTAGATGTGAACTTAGTTTCTCAAGTTGGTACATAAAGAAGCACTTTAAAATTGTTGCCCACATTCTCCACCAAACAAAACAAAACATACCCATACCCATAAAAAAGCCAGAATTGAAGGAAGAAGTCAAATGCATTTCAAATCCTGAAGAAATTAAAGGGCTTGGGAATCACTTTAAAGTTCCTTATAAATATTCTTTAAAACAGCCATTTTAAATGTTAGATTTTTCAGATTTTAGAAAAAATGGAACATATGTTTCAAATTTCAGTCATATTTTAGATCTGCATTGTTATTGTCTTTTTTTTTTTTTTTTTTTTTTTTTGAGACAGAGTCTTACTCTGTTGCCCAGGATAAAGTAAAGTGGTGTGGTCCCAGCTCACTGCAACCTCCTCCTCCCAGGTTCAAGTGATTCTCCTGCCTCAGCCTCCTGAGTAGCTGGCATTACAGGCACACACCACCACACCTGGCTAATTTTTATATTTTCACTAGAGACAGGGTTTTGCCATGTTGGCCAGGTTGGTCTTGAACTCTTGACCTCAAGTTATCCACCCTCCTCAGCCTCCCAAAGTGCTGGATTACAGGCATGATCCACTGTGCCCAGCCAAGACTGTCATTTTCAATTTTACTTAACATATACATTTTATAGAAGCACAGAAATAAGAACTAGATATAGTATTAACTCAAAATAGATTATCTTTTTCAAAATATATACACTTTATTTTATGTCCAAACATAGAGAAAGTCTTAGAGAAGATATTCAAGATAGTTGCCAACAACATCACTGAAACCAATTTTGAATTTTTATGTCAAAAACTAAACCTGGTAAACTCAGAAACTGATATGCCTACAAAGAGGTATGTATAAATGACAGCATTTGGTACAACTTCATTCTAATTCAGATTTATATCATGTTGATATTGCATGGTTTTGAAACATTCATATTAACATAATCTCTGCTTTGCTGTAGAAAGCTGATTTTAGTTTATTACATGTTTGTGATCCATGTTGGAAGGCCATTTAGCATAATAAAGAACAAGGGCTATGAGGACAGACTGACTTTTTTTTTTTAAGATGAGGTCTCACCATGTTGGTCAGGCTGGTCTTGAACTCCCGACCTCAGGTGATCCGCCCGCCTTGGCCTCCAAAGTGCTTGGATTACAGGCGTGAGCCACCATGCCCGGCCGCAGACTGACTTTTAATCACAACTGGCTTTGTGACCTTTGGCAAGTTTAACTTCTTGGTGACCTCGCTTCTTCACTGGTAATGACTAGGACAATTGTCATGAGAATCAAGTGAGATCAAGCCATAAAGCATGTAGTATAGTAGCAGTAATATACCGGTTTACTGGAAATAACCCACAATTATGATTTTGAGGTCTTGAGAACTGAATGTAATTGATATGTGTGTGTGTGTGTGTGTGTGTGTATGAGCAACATGGCTGTTTATTCACCTGGGTGCAGGCGGGCTGAGGCCAAAAAGGGCGTCAGTGAAGGGCGGTGGGATAGGAGTTGGTTTTATAGGTTTGGGGTGGGCAGTGGAAAGTTACAGAGTAACATCAGTTACAGTGGTGGGGGTAGGGGCAAGGTGTATACATTACCATATGTTCAGTTACAATGGCGGGTGGGATAAGGTGTAAGAGTAGTTGAGATGGTAGGGTGGGGCAGAGGGATATTTACCCAGCAAGAACAGTTAAGATGGCAGGGTGGGGTGAGAAGTATTCACATTATCATAGTAACAGTTAAGATGGCAGGTTGGGAAGAGAAGTTTTATATCTGGGGGAAGCTCCTTAATGGCGAACACAGGTCACGGGTCGGGGATAATCAGCCGGGGCAGGCAGGGGACTTCAGAATTTCTGGGTCCAGGCTTGCACATGTGACATGGTAAAAGCCCCATAAAACTGCATACCTCAACCATACCTCGGCTTTCTGTTGAAACTGCTCTCTGTGAACAGGTAAGCAGTCCAAACCCGTGCCATCTTGGCCCCTGCGACTTGTAATAAGTAACTAAGGTCTGTAATTTCCACCCTACCCAGGTAATGTGTAAACTAAAGCCAATCTTGACTTCTGTGAACCACTTAAGTAACAATCAGAATGTCCGAAGCCCCTCAGCCTCCCCCCTGCCCAGGAGGTAATTTATAGAATGTCCAAAGTCCACTGGCCCTTGGAATGTCTGAAGCCCCTCAGCCCCACTCCCGACCCTCACCCTCACCCCTGGGTGGTTTATGGGCATAAAAGGTCTTGACACCCTCGTTTCGGGGCCATGGGTTGGAGAGATGTGAGTCCTCCGTGGCCACCGGCAATAAAGGCCCTGCAATTTGGCATACTTTTGTCTTCATGTTGACTTTTTTTTTTTTTTTTTTTTTTTTGTAAAGACGGGGGTTAACCATGTTGGTCAGGCTGGTGTTGAACTCCAGACCTCAGGTGATCCGCCTGCCTTGGCCTCCAAAGTGCTTGGATTACAGGCATGAGCCACCACACCCGGCCTTGGTGTTGATTTTCTATGCTCACTCCAGTACAACACATATGGAGGCTTGACATTCCTCTCTTTTTATATATAGAGAGAAAGAATTAGAGAAGGGGGGTGATAACAGGTTTTGAGGGGTAGGGAGTGAAGTTGTTTCTCAAGCCTTCTTCAAGCGGGATTAGGGGTGGGCGAAGAAACATAAAAACGGGAAATAATTTAGACTGCTGGAAGATTTCAGGGAAAGGGGTAATATTGTGGGGTTGTTAGAAGGAGCATTTGTCTTATTGACTGATTGGTTATTGTTTGTATACAATTTTGTAGGAATTGAGAGATTAATTGGAAAAACACAGGGTTCAAATAAGAAAAGGAGAAAGTATTAGAGGACTAAGGATTGGAAGAAGCCATGACTCCAGTTAGAGAGTGTCCAGCCAGGTCCAGAATAACCATTTGTCTGATTAATGAGCTTTTGGGCTCTTTTAATTTATTGATGGCATTATATACAAGGCCAGGCTGGTTTACATAAAAACAAATTTCTTTATTTAGGAACAGACCAAGAACTTTTTTAGCAGTCAGTAAATTAAGACCTCTGCAGTTTTGGAGGACAACTGCAGCTAGGGAATTTACTTGAGCTTGAAGGAGGGATAATGATGGAGTTAGTTTTCCAGTGCTAGCAGAGAAATTATTAGAGAGGCTACAGAAGGTGCCGATTGATGTGGTAAGGCCTGTGCCAAGTGCAGTAGTAATTTTTAGCCCTACAAGTAAGGGGATTAATGGAATGAGCCGCTTGTGTCGTGTTGGGACCACAAGAGGAACAGGGAGGCTTTTGTCCCCATTGGCAAACTGAGTTTTGGGAGTAAGGAAAACTAGGGTACAAGTGCCTGTCTAGTTGGTAGGAAGGCAGATGTAAGAAGAAGAACCACTTGCATTGGAACCAAATCATTTTCTGAGTCCAAAAAAAAAAAAAAAAAAGAACCACAGAGGAAAAAAAGGTCCTTGGCTTAGACAGAACTAGAAGTGTAAAGTGAAAAGGTAAGAAAGTGTTCTGAGGGGGATGGAGCTTTGGACCCGAATGCCAAGGGAACCAGCAAGGGCTGTGACTTATTAAAGGTAGTAGCGGGGCTTGGTAGGGTAACGGTGTGGAGGGAGAGCTTTTGTTTTCATGTTGTATGAGGAAGCGGGTGGTATTTATAAGCAACTACTTACTTTTATTAACAAGACTGGGTATAAGCGGAGAACAGGAGCCATATTAAGAGTAAAATATTAGCTGTAATTGCCTGGAGGGAAAGTGTAAACCGACAACTTAAACAAAATTAGGACATGTAAAAGTAAATGAGCACAGTGAATCTGATTACAGTTAGACAGAAAATAATAGAAACAGAGACTTTTTCAGGTATGGTTTAAGTAGTAGGGGCGACTGCATAAAGCTGGAGAAGGTGAGGGGCTGAAAGTAAGTGTGTGAGCTGTAAAGAGAAAACTTTGGAGGTTGTGAGAGCTATAGAGAGTAAGTGGGGCATAGTCTGTGATTTTGAGGGATTCTAAGAGTATTAGGGCGGCAGCTGCTGCCGCTCGTAGTCATGAGGGCCAGTCCAGGACTGTGAGGTTAAATTGTCTAGATAAAAAGGCTACAGGCTGTGGGCCTGGCTCCTGTGTAAGAATTCCAATGGCACAGCCTTTTATTTCTGCTGTGTAGATAGAGAAGGGTTGAGAGGAGTTGGAGAGCACTAGTGTAGGGGCTGCCTCTAAGGCCTTCTTTAGCGACCAAAAGGAAGAATGAGGTAAAAAAATTTTGGTTTATGGGATCAGCTAAGTTTCCTTTTGTAGGTTTATAAAGTTGTTTGGTTATGGGCAAAAACCTGGTATTCAGACGCAAAAGTATTCTACAATGCCTAGGAAGGAGAGAAGCTGTGTTTAGTGGATGGGGTTGGGGTTTGGGAAATTAACTGGATACGGTTGGCAGGGAGAGTGCGTGTATGCTGGTAAAAGATTGTAACAGATGGGGAAGAAATTTGGGCTTTAGAAGAAGGATTTTTGAGGTTAAGAACAGAATAGTGAGTTGTGGAAGGGAGTATGGAAGATAGGAGGGTATAGGGGCTTGGTACAACCAGGTGGATGGGAGGTACAATCTGATTGATGAGGCAGAGGTGTTGGACTAACCTGCAGAGTTTGTCTGGTTTTTGGACAGCTAGGATAGGGGAGGATATTTGGGCTTTGGAAGGGGATACACGATACCCCTTTGAGTATAGATGCTGAAGAAGCAGGAGGGTGAATTAAAAGGCCAGGTTGTAATAGACAGGTGATAACAGGCTTTACATCTTTTAAAGCCTGTTGTGGGATGGGGTACTGGGCAGGGTAAGGGTGGTTAGGTTTTAAGGGGATGATGAAGGGTGAGTGATTCATAGCAATGGACGGGAAGGCGGTGTCCCACAACCTAGGGTTAAGGTAGGGGGACGTACGGGGGGGTACGGTTTTGGGGAGGAGGGTGGCAATGAGGTATGGCTGTAGCCCAGGAATAGTGAAGGAGGCAGACAATTTTGCTAGGATATCTTGGCCTAACAGGGGAACTGGACAAGTGGGGATGATTAGGAAAGAATGTGGAAAGGAGTGCTGGCCTAATTGACACCAGACTCGGGGAGTTTTGAGAGGCCTAGAGGCCTTGCCGTTAATTCCCATAACAGTTATGGAGGCCAAGGAGAGAGGTCCTTGAAAAGAAGGCAGCGTGGGGTGGGTGGCCTTTGTGTTGATTAAGAAGCGGATGGACTTACCCTCCACTGTAAGAGTTACCCGAAGTTTGGCGTCCATGACGGTCCAGGGGGCTTTTGAGACACTTGGGCAGCATTAATCTTTAGCTGCCAAGCTGAGGGTTGGAGCTCCAGGAGCTCTGGGAGCAGCAACGTGAGTTGGACAGTTGACTTTCTGTGGGGGCCCCACACAGACGGGGCAGGGCTTAGGAGGAATCCCGGGTTGCAGGCATTCCTTGGCCTAGTGGCCAGGTTTCCGACACTTGAAGCAAGGTCCAGGAAGGGTGGCTGGACACTGCAGTCTGGGCGCTATGAAGTTTTTGTGAGCCGGTGGTGTGGCTGGGGTTTGTCTTACGGCAGAGGCAAGTATTTGTAGTTTTGAGATGCGCTGCCGCCAGGCAGATTTTTCCCTATTATTGAACACCTTGAAGGTGAGGTTGCTTAATTCCTGTTGTGGGGTTTGAGGGCCAGATTTTAATTTCTATACCTTTTTGGAATGTTAGGGGCTGATTGGATGATAAAATGCATAAGCGTTCTTCAGGGGTGAGAGTAGAAGTAAGGATGACATTTAAGTTACTCCAGGTGATATTATAGGACTGGGTTAAGTATTGGAGGATTTGATGAAAAGGAGCCTAACCAGTGGCCAATTTGGGAAAGGCTGGACAAAGAGAAAGGAACGTTCACCTTAACTATGCCTTTGGCTACAGCCACCTCTCGAAGGGGGAATTGTTGGGCAGGGACAGAGGAGGTAGCCAAGGGACTAAACTGTAAACTGGACTGTGTATGAGGTGGGGAGGTGACATGAGGGGCATAAGGATGTGGGTTGTGGGCAGAGGAAGAAGAGGAAGCCTCTGGGGGTGGGGTGGGGTTAGGTCCTGGATTAGGGCCTGGTTTGGACAGGCAGGGAAGAGAAAGATTGGAAGGGTTGATGAACAAGGAGGATTTGGGGTTACTGGCAGAGGAAGGAGGGGCAGACAGAAGGGAAGAGAAGGAGTAGAGATTAGGGAAGGATTGGGGTGTAAAAAAAATTCCTGGATGTAGGGAATTTTAGACCATTTGCTCATGTTGCTACAAAAATTGTCTAAATCTTGTAAAATAGAGAGGTTAAAGGTGCCATTTTTTGGCGAATTGGAGCCATTGTTTAACTTGCATTGTGGCCATGTAGTGTTACAGAAGAAGATGAGGCATTTGGGTTTTAGGTCAGGAGACAGTGAAGAGGCTTGAAGTTCTTTAGAACACAGGCCAGCGGAGAGGAGGGAGGGATAGAGGATGGACGATTGCCCATGGTTCTGGAAAGGCAGCAAAGACAAGGAAAACGGGCATGCAATCCAGCCACTTAATAGGCTTCTCTAGTTGAGCCTGAGTTGAACCTCCTCGTTGGAGAGTGGCCAAAGACAGTGTCCTCTACGTTGATCTGCCACCAATATCAGCCATGAGCCTGGTGGGCGAGTGACTAGGGTGAACGTCTCCATGATAGTCAAACCCCTAGGGAAAACTGGGTCCCCAGATCTGTGACCTACATAGGATTTTTCCAGTCCTGAGCCACATGGAAGACCCTGGTTTACCCGATTTTCCCTGTCTTTGTGGTGAAAAAGGACGAAACCGAAAGGGGGAGGAAGTGGAAAGGAAAAGACAAAAGAATGGGAAAGCAAAAAGAGAAACTGTTTACCAAAATAGCCTGTGGTGTGCGTCTGTGGGTTGGTCTGATGATCCCAGGTCGGTAGGTAGATCTCTTTATGAAAGTTGGAACAGGGGACTAATCTCCCACAGGACTTCCCTTGTCTGGGATTTCGGCACCAAATGTTAAAACTCGTACTTTGAATGAAGAGACCCCCCCCGCCCCCGCCAACAGGCTTTGTGTGAGCAACATGGCTGTTTATTCACCTGGGTGCAGGTGGGCTGAGGCCGAAAAGGGCATCAGTCTGAATTGTTTTCTTTTCTCTTCTTTTTTAAATTTTTTCCCTCCCCGCTCGCACCCACCCCCCTTTTTTTTGAGACAGAGTTTCACTCTTGGTGCCCAGGCTGAAGTGCAGTTGTGCAATCTCGGCTCACTGCAGCCTCCGCCTCCCAGGTTCAAGTGATTCTCCTGCCTCAGCCTCCCAAGCAGCTGGGGTTACAGGCAAGTGCCACCACGCCTGGTTAATTTTTGTGTTTTTAGTAGAGACAGGGTTTCTCCATGTTGGCCAGGCTGGTCTCGAACTCCTGACCTCAGGTGATCCACCCACATTGGCCTCCCAAAGTGCTGGGATTACAGGCGTTAGCCACCATGCTGATTGTTAATTTTCTGTAAGGAAACTAGAGATGGGCTGGAGCTAACATTAACTTTCTAAGTGCCAAGCTCCATGCCAAACTTTTATATGGATTCTTTTCACCAATTAATTTCATCCTCACTTTAGTCTGGTAAATTGGTTTGAAAACATAGATATGCAATATTTAAGGAGTTAAAAGCAATGTTCTTAATTGATAATTCAAATAATTATTAGCAATTTTAACATATGTTAAACATTAATTAATATTTAACTATTAATATTATTAATCATGTTTTTCAGCACTGTTTCATTAAGTGAGAGAGCCCACCAAGCACTTGTTGTATGGAAAACACAAAGTAACAAATTATCACTAACTGCTGCAGCTTTAAGAGATCAACTAATTAGAGCACTAGCTATGATAGGAGCATATGAAATTATGGACAAAATAACAGCTTTAAATCTTTTTACACGTGCGATTAAATTCTAACTGGTGGATCAATATTAAAAACTGAAAACTTCTGATGCACTTGAAACTGTTTTTGAACCATCTCACTTCACTTTATCATACAATGAATTGCATCTCTTTTGCATTTTTAAGAGATGATGACGACTTATAACTACAACTCTAATGTTATCATAATAAAATATTGCAGACACTGGTGTGTTTGTTCCGTTGTCTTATTATAGTGATGTTGAATTTGAAAATAATCCTTTAAAATGTTTCTATTATATAATGCTTTTATACAATCCATGATTTATAGGTAGCAACATTACTAGTGATTTTCACTGGGGTTAAAAAGCAGAACAGTTTATTTTTAGATGCTGGCTTAAAAACATAAATAAATATACCATCCCTACTTTTTCTCCACTAGGAATTGGATAGCTTTGTTAAACATAAATTAGGGCCAGGCCAGTAATTCTTTAGTTGAGTGTCCAGGCAGGATTGATAGAGTGGCCATCTGTTGTCTTGTCTGTCATGTGTGCCTCTCCCCTTCTTCTGCTATCACAAAACCTCTTTCATAGGGGGAATGCATTGCACATATTTCAATGTGGAGCTGACCTTGTCAGGTAAGTTTCTTCCCCTACTCCAGCACTAACATCAATGTCTTCTACCCATTTAACCGCAATGATTGATTTTGACTTAGGGAAAGCCATTTGACTCAAGCCAGGCCATTAACAGTTTCCCTGAGATCTTTTTGCAGAGCTACCAGGGAAGATACACTCTTCCTGCAGGTAGGTTATGAGTCTTGGAGTCTTGGTATATCATGCACAGTGTGTAGTTGTCTGCTGAGAGCTGGATGGCGAGAGAGAGATGGAATCTTGCTTATATTGTCTGATCCTCAATCCCCATTTCTGAAGCTAATTTTACTTCTGAACTTTTTACTTTTCACCCACTTAAGGAGTGTGACCTGTTTCCATAACTTTGAATGGAAAAAGACCTAATACAAGCGATTAACAATACTGTGGACAGGCTGGGCACAGTGGCTCACACCTGTAATCCCAACACCTTGGGAGGCCGAGGCAAGTGGATCATCTGAGGTCAGGAGTTTGAGACCAGCATGACCAACATGGAGAAACCCCGTCTCTACTAAGAATACAAATAACTAGGGCATGGTGGCAGGTGCCTGTAATCCCAGCTACTCGAAAGGCTGAGGCAGGAGAATTGCTTGGACTTGGGAGGTGGAGGCTGCAGTGAGCCGAGACTGCACCATTACACTCCATCCTGGGCAACAAGAGCAAAACTCCGTCTCAAAAATATATATATACATATTGCTGTCATAATGCAATTTTTGTTACCTTAAAAAATAATTTTCTATGTGAGAAAGGAATTTCCATATTAAGGAAAGGAATGCAGCAGGCTGAAATTTAAAGTGTATACTTTGTTGTCATTTTGGAAGTGCAACATAACATTGGTTTAACAACTATACAGCCTGTGTCTCTAATCCTTCCCTATTTTAAAATTTCTTGCAGTATGGATTAAGAGTACCTGTAGGTTTATATTGGCTTGATGCTGGTTGTTCTTAATGTTTTCCACTGGAGGCGAGGTACTTCCATACAACATTAAAGTGTGAAGGACCTTGGAAATTGTCTAGTGAAGTCTATCTTCTTCTTCTTCTTTTTTAATATAAAGACAGTGTTTCACCATGTTGGTCAGGCTGGTCTTGAACTCCCCACCTCAGATGATCTGCCCGCCTTGGCCTCCAAAGTGCTTGGATTACAGGCGTGAGCCACCGCGCCTGGCCTATCTTTTTTTTTTTTTTTTTCCAGAGACGGGGTCTTGCTATGTTGCCCAGGCTGGAGTGCAGTGGCTATTCACAGGCACAATCCCACTACTGATCAGCATGGGAGTTTTGACCTGCTCTGTTTCTGACCTGGGCTGGTTCACCCCTCCTTAGGCAACCTGGTGGTCCCCTGCTCCCAGGAGGTCACCATATTGATGCCGACCTTAGTGCAGACACCTGATTGGCATAGTGCACTACAGCACAGAACTCCTGGGCTCAAGAGATCCTCCAGCCTCAGCCTCCCGAGTATTTGAGACTATAGGCACACGCCACTGCACCCGGCAAAGTCTATCTTCTTATTTAACAAATGAGCAAACGTAAGACGTACAAAAATTAAGTCATATAAACTGGTTACTCTCCCTTCAGAAATGAAGTTATAAAGGCTAGAAAATGTTCTAGGTGAAGATTTGGTATGAAGTAAAAGAGAGGGAGAAAAGAAGAAAGCTAGGTAATATCAGAACCGTGAAAGTGCCCATGAAGAGGGAGACCCAGGCATCTCAGATCAACTTCCCCTTTTCATTCCTAAGACTGTAAACTTCCCCTTTTCATTCCTAAGGCTGTAAAGTGAAACCCTTTTCATATGTAATTTCTGAGACTGTAAACCGAGACCCTTTTCATATGTAATTCCTAAGACTGTAAACCAAAAACCTTTGTATATGTAATTCCTGAGACTGTAAACCGAGACCCTTTTCATAAGTTGTTATAAACCTAAGATTCTTCCATGTGTAACATCTAAAGTATAAGCCTATATAAAGATGGAATCTTCCTTTGTTAGGGGAGCTTGGCTGTTAGGCAACTATGCCACCTTGCTCCCGGCCGAATAAACCCTCCTTCCTCCTGTATTCAGTGTCCAAGAGATCAGTTTCCTGTGGTCGCTCCTGCTACACCCAGTTACTATCAACTCTTGCTAAATTGCTACAATGCTATGCCTTTTAACAAATATCCTAGCCCAGAGACTCACCCAAACCACACTGTACATTGCTACCTGACTTATCTTCTAAAAACAGTGATCTAACCATATCACCCTCTGATCAAAAATCTTGCTAAAAATATTCAAAAATAGGCTGGGCACAGTGGCTCACTCCTGTAATCCCAGCAGTTTGAGAGGAAGAGGCAGGCCGAACACCTGAGGGGGAGGAGTTTGAGACCAGCCTGGTCAACACGGTGAAACCCTGTCTCTACTAAAAATACAAAAATTAGTCGGGCATGGTGGTGCACACCTGTAGTCCCAGCTACTTGGGAGGCTGAGGCAGAAGAATCGTTTGAACCCGGGAGGTGGAGGTTGCAGTGAGCCAAGATTTTGCCACTGCACTCCAGCCTGGGCAACAGAATGAGATTTCCATCTAAAAAAAAAAAAAAAAAGTCCAGCTAGCTTATTTGCAGAAATTGACAAACTGATCCTAAAGTGAAATAAACCTAAAGGGATCCAAAATAGGCAAAACAATCTTGGAAAATGAATAACAAAGTTGGAGAACTCAAACTTCTCACTTCCTCTCTGTCTCTCTGTCTCTGTCTCTCTCTCTCTCTCTCCCTCTCTCTCTTTGAGACAGGGTTTCACTCTGCTGTCCAGGCAGGAGTGCAGTGGCACAATCACAGCTCACTGTAGCCTCAACCTCTGAAACTCACGTGATCTTCTGACCTCAGCCTTCCAAGTAGCTGGGACTGTAGCCACACACCACCATGCCTGGCTAATCTTTTGGTACCTTTTTTTAGAGATGGGTTTTCACCATGTTGCCCAAGCTGGTCTCGAACTCCTGGACTCAAGTGCTCTGCCTGCCTTGGTCTCCCAGACTGCTGGGATCTCACTTTCAGACTTACTACAAAACTGCAGCAGTCAAGGCAGTGTAGTTCTGGCATAAGGATAGACATATAGACCAAAAGAATAGAATTGAGAGGCCAAAATAAACCTAAACATATACAGTTAATTGATTTTTAACAATGGTGTCAGATGATTCATTGAGGGGAAAACAGTATTTTCAACAAATGTTGCTGAAACAACTAGATCTACCAGCAAAATAATAAAATGGAGTTGATTTTCAGTTTTATTTCACTATGGTTTGGGAGAGTACTTGACATAATTTCAATTTTCTTAAATTTATTGAGACTTGTTTTGTGGCCTATCATATGGTCTATCTTGGAGAAAGTTCCATGTGCTGATGAATAGAATGTATCTTCTGCAGTTGCAAGGTAGAATGTTCTGTAAATTTCTCTTAAGTCTGTCTGTTCTAGGGTACAGTTTAAGTCCTTTGTTTCTTTGTTGATTTTCTGTCTTGATGACCTGTCTAGTGCTGTCAGAGGAGTATTGACGGCCCCCACTATTATTGTGTTGCTATCTCATTTTTTAGGTCTAGTAGTAATTGTTTTATAACAATTTGGAAGCTCCAGTGTAAGGTTTTTTTTTTTTTTAAAGATGAGGTTTCACCATATTGGTCAGGCTGGTCTCAAACTCCTGACCTCAGGTGATCGACCCGCCTCAGCCTCCCAAAGTGTTAGGATTACAGGTGTAAGCCACCGCACCTGGCTCTTATATCATTTTTTTGATTTCCTTAAATTGGACTTTACCTTTCTCTGGTGCCTTCTTGATTAGCTTAATAACTGACCTTATGAATTCTTTTTCAGGTAAATCAGGGATTTCTTCTTGGTTTGGATCCATTGCTGGTGAGCTAGTGTGATTTTTTGAGCATGTTAAAGAACCTCATTTTGTCATATTGGCAGAATTGTTTATTTGGTTTCTTCTCATTTGGGTAGGCTATGTCAGAGGGAATATCTAGAGCTCAAGGCTGCTGTTCAGATTCTTTATTCCCACAGGGTGTTGTTTCCTTGATGTAGTACTCTCCCCTCTTTCCCTAGGCATGTGGCTTCCTGAGAGTCGAGCTGTAGTGATTGTTCTCTCTCTTCTGGATCTAGTCACCCAGCAGGTCTACCATGCTATGGGCTGGTACTGGGGGTGGTCTGCGTAGAGTTCTATAATGTGAACTGTCTGCAGGTCTCTCAGCCATCCATACTAGCACCTGCTCCAGTAGAGGTGGCAGGGGGGTAAAATGGACTCTGCGAGGGTCCTTAGTTCTGGTTGTTTAATGCACTATTTTTATGCTGGTTGGTCTCCTGCAAGGAGGTGGTGCTTTCAAGACAGCATCAGCTGTGGTAGTACAGGGAGTATCTGGCAGTGGGTTGGGTCCTAGAACTCCCAAGAGTATATGCCCTTTGCCTTCAGCTACTAGGGTGGGTAAGGAAGAACCATCAGATGGGGCTAGGGCTAGGCTTCTCTGAGCTCAGTCCTTGGGTGGAGTTTGCTGTGGCTTATGTGGGTGAAGGGGGTGTGGTTCCCAGGTCAATAAAGTTATGTTCCCAGAGGATTATGGCTGTCTCTGCTGTGTCCTGCACATTGTTGGGGGAAGTGGGGGAAATCCGATGGTTACTGGCCTCACCCAACTCCAACACAACCCAGAAGGCCTATCTCACTCCCACTGTGACCCCCCACAATGAAGACTGTTTTATTCTTATATCTGTTTCTGTATTTGTCTATTGTGATATCTATATTGTCTTGGTTGAACTATATTATGAAAATCTGGCTTTAAATAAATGTTGGGAAAAAGAAAAATTTTTAATAACCTTTTCAGATAATTATGGACATTCTTCTTTACAAGGGACAGTGTCTCAAATGTTGGCTGAAATGTAGAATCTGAATTCATATCAGTGAGCTTTTCATATTCTGTCATATGAAAATTCATTGGTTTAATTTGTACTGTGTGTGTGTGTGTGTGTGTGTGTGTGTGTCTGTGTGTGTTTAAGACAGAGTCTTGCTTTGTCACCCAGCCTGGAGTGCAGTGGTGCGATCTCAGCTCGCTGCAACCTCGACCTCCTGGGTTCAAGTGATTCTCCGGCCTCCGCCTCCCGAGTAGCTAATTTTTTTTTTTTTTTTTTTTTTTTTTTTTGTATTTTTAGTAGAGATGGAGTTTCACCATGTTGGCCAGGCTAGTCTTGAACTCCTGACCTCAAGTGATCCACCCACCTCGGACTCCCAACGTGCTGGGATTACAGGTATGAGCCATCATACCCAGCGGTTTAACTAGTACTTCGAATGTATTTTGTAATATCTGCACTGATCATTTGAAAATACTGTTTCTCTTTTTTTTTTCCTTTCTTTTATATTTTATTTCATTCTATCTCCTGGAGAAAATCCTGTTTCATTGAATTATGCAAATCTTCCATGTGTTGACATATTCCGTTATCTTTTTTTTTTTTTTTTGGAGACTTCATTTTGATGTTGTGCTCAGTATACCACAATTAAAGAATTATCCCAATTTTATTTTTTATTTTTTTTGAGAAAGAAGAAGAATAAAAGAGAAAAAAAGAGAAAGAGAAAGAATCTCACCCTATTGCTCAGGATTTCATTTAAATCTGTGAAATGCTTATGCAATTACTAAAAAGTGATTTATTTCCTATTATGTGATCACTTTTAGAATAGGTATGATATAATATTGAAAAAATATATATGTTTTGTGGATATGGGGTGGTAATTTCTGTAAATATTTATTAAATTTGCTTGTTCCAAGTCTGTGTTCAAATCGTTCTCTTTTTTTTTCTCTCCATTAAGTTAGTAGATCTTCCTCCATCCCTTTATGTTAACTCTTTGTGTGTCCTTGCCTATAATAAAGGTCTAAATACAACGTACCGACGGGTTTTAACTTTTTATTCAGTTTGTCTAACTGTTTGTTATGACTGGGGCATGCCATAAGGTAATTTGAGAGATCAGGTTACAAAAAGACCTGTTTCCATCTTGAGTGCCCTCTCTTGCTCTCATTTGCTCATTCTGAGGGAAGCCAGCTGCCATATGGAGAGGTCCATGTGACAAGAAACTGAGCTCTTCAGCCAACAGCAAGCAAGAAACAAGCCTTCCATTCACCAGCTAAAAGAAACTGAAACTACCAACAGTCCCATGAATGAGCTTGGAAGCAAGTTCAACACTCAGTCAAGCCAATGAACATATGCTTCCAGCTGACATCCAGATTGCAGCTCTTGAGAAGCAGAGACACCCAGCTAAGCTGCATCCAAATTCCTGCCCCATAGATATTGTGAGATAATAAATGTTAATTGTTTTAAAGCACTAAATCTTAGGGTAACTTTTTATGCAACAATACATAACTGATACACACCCCCTTGTCTTGTTCCATGCCAGACACTGGCATCTTACCATACCAGCCCTGACCTAATTCCAGCTCTCAGGCTAGAACAGGGGCTAGTAAACCTTTACAAACAGTCCCAGCACTACACTATCCTTCGAAGACTGAAGATGGGCCAGGCACAGTGACTCACACCTGTAATCCCAGCACTTTGGGAGGCCAAGGCAAGTGGATCACTTGAGTCCAAGAGTTCAAGACCAGCCTGGGAAACATGGTGAAACCTCATCTCTACACACACACACACACACACACACACACACACACACACACACACACACAATTTAAAAACTGAAGATATTTCATTAAAGATGAAAAATTAAAAAAAAAAAAAAACTGAAGATAATCAAGGAAGAATCCATTGCACAGAAGACTACTGACTGCATCCCACATCCCATTTCCATTTCTTATAGACTCAGGGCTCCAGGGCCAGTAGAACCTTGTAGCAAGTGACTAAATCTCTCAGGGTTCTTTTCATCCCTATGTTATTCTTATAAAGAATCAGATCTTAAAGCTACCTTCTCTGTTCTTCTTAGCATTCCTAAGGCAGATGGATAGGTAATTCTCTTGCAAGATGAATCCACAGTTTCAGCATCAATTCCCAGCAGCTTTTAAAAAATATATTTTCATGAAGTTGAGAAGCTTGTACATTTCTATGATACTGTGGTAAATATAAAACCAAGCAAAGATATCACGGTTTCCATTCAGGAATTCATGCTCTTTAAAAAATAAGTAAACCCAAGTCATACATGACAAGGAGCAAAGCATGAATTGCAAAGACAGTTCCCCCAGGAAAAGCATAAGTCAGAAGGTATAGGTGTTTACATGATGTGGAACTTTCGTGTTGGTGGGTTTCATGCTGCAGACCAGACTGACTTCTATGAACATTACATCTTATCCTCCTACAAGAGCAATTCACCAACCATATGAAAGTGTTTGTGGATCCATTAATGCCTTATTCTGTCTGAAAAGCCCAGCTACAACAAAGGGAAAGCTGAAATCTCATCTCACCCTGAACTCAGCCTACTTCGTTAGAGATAAGAAAACAGAATGTTCTTTATGCCACTGCAAGGGGGAGAGCTTTTACACTCATATGTAGGAGCAGAATTACGAAGAAGCAGAATAAGAGTTCCTTATGGGAAATGAATGTCTTCCAGCCAATGATTATAATTCTAAATACTAGGTTAGGTTCCATAACCCATGCGAGGCCCAGACACAGTCAAGGACAGTCAACAAGAGTGAGAGGACAGCTACTCTAAAAATGCTATAAAACACAGTTTTCCTCCATTTACACTGCATTCCCCTGGGATAACTAAGGCAGCTTTGCCCTCAACAAAGAATGGTGATGACTATGTGACCTTTATCAGACATGACAGGCTTGTGTTTTATGAGAACACAAAGGATAACTAAGCAAGTTGGGTGAGCCTCAGCCCTGACTCCTTCTAGAACTCATGTCCAGTGGGCAGAGCAAGGCTGAGACACTGCCATGAAGTTGCTTGTCCATTTCTAAAGCATCTACAGGTAGTCTACTTATCTCAAACAATGTTTTGCAGGATCTGAGATTGAACAGAGGTAGCAGTGAAACCAAATCCAGGGTTCAGATATTCCAAAATTCCAACCTTAGGAAAATGAAAGCAAAGAAGCCAACGTGAAACCTTAGTCCCCTGAGAGCCTGACACTGCAATATCCCTCTCAATTTCTGTGTCTGGAAAGGTCAGCAGGGCCAACAGAGAGGGTCTTTGGTGTTCCATTAATGTGTGGACCTCTCCCTCAACTAAAGCTTGTTGTTCCTCTTGAGCTATTCATTACCTCTCTATTCTCTACTTGACCATCTCAAACACATTCCCCCACCACACACACACACACACACACTCTCTCTCTCTCTCTCTCTCTCACACATACACACACACACACACACACACACTCACACACAAGCCTCAAAGCCAGTTGCAGACCCCTGGCCCTCTCAACTCTAACCCAACCAAAAGCAAATGTGCCTTCACCATAGCTAACTACGCAAAAGCGTCAGCGTGTCATCCTTCACATCTTACACAAGGCACCCTGAAGCCTAGGGATCACTGCCTCCAATTCCCAACCACCCAATCATTTTACAATTTTCATTCCATTAATCTCTAAATAGTTCTTCAAGGCAGGAGGAAGCAGTGACCTAGACAGTCAATAAAACCAAAATACCATCTTTTTTTGTATTTATGTATCCATAATATACGTATTTGCAATTACGTATTTTTTGCATTTCTGCATTTATTTGTTTGCACACTGAATCCACAGGCAGCCGTATTCCTCACCATGAGAACTTCACCTTTCCAAGATCAGTAACTTCAACTATGAAGCTCTTCTAAGGACTAAATGGAACAATGCACGTGAAATGCTGGCCACTTCCTGGCAGTGCAAAGCACTTGGAAAGTGACTAAGCACTGATGGCTTCAGAAGTCCTTGCCTTTGATAGAACATGGATATAAACAGCAATGGCACAGAGAAAATAATCTCTCACCATGCTGGAAATCTCATCTTTGGAGTTTATAAAAGCAGCTCAATATCAAGGGAATCACCAGTCATCATGGATTAAAGAAAACTTGGATAAATTATGAATGGTTCTGTTGACAGATTCATACGTTAAATATGATACTTTTGAGAATGAATTGATGCTATGGAGTCAATAAATCTTTACAGTTTTTCAAAAAGGGTTGAAAATCGAGAGATAGCCTTTAATCGCAAAACTATTTAGGTCCTACCCCTCTAGTATCTAATCCAGCCACTGTGCCTTATTGGATCATGGCTCATGGCTTATTGGATGAAGCCAGATTTCTTTTTAGCTTCCTCAACCATAAATGGAGGATTCTTTCACCTATCACAGGGGAAGTTCTGGTTGGAGACTTTTTCTTTGCTTTATGGATTTTCTGACACTGCTCTCTTTTTACCACTCTATACAGTACAATCAAGCAAACCAGAAAATCAAAAAACAGGAGCAAATGTTGTGACAGGAAAAGGAAATGTCGGGCCACAAATATTCTGTTGGTAAGAGCGTCAATGATCAGTGGACAGTGTCCTCATGTTCTTCACCTTTGTTTTTGAGACAGAGTTTTGCTCTTGTTGCCCTGGCTGGAGTGCAATGGCATGATCTTGGCTCACTGCAACCTCTGCCTCCCGGCTTCAGGCAATTCTTCTCCTGCCTCAGGCTCCTGAGCATCTGTGACTACAGGCACGCACCACCATGTCTGGCTAATTTTGTACTTTTAGTAGAGACAGGGTTTCAGCATGTTGGCCAGGCTGGTCTCAAACTCCTGACCTCAAGTGATCCACCCGCCTTGGCCTCCTGGAGTCCTGGAATTACAGGTGTGGGCCACCGCACCCGGCCTTAACCTTGTCTTGAATGTGCTCACTTACATCTAGCAAAGAGGGCGGTACCTTAATGCAGTCTGTAATCACATCAATATTTCTGGGTTAAGGCTGTTCAAGTCAGTTGGCACAGCTCTTCTCAATCTTTTGATCCCTGGAGAAGTATGGATAAGGGGAAGTCAGACAGGCAGTTTCTGGTGAAGATTTAGAATCCAAGAAATTACCTATTTGACCTCCCCCTTAATCCTCCATTTTTGTCTGCTGTAAAGCTCTCCCACTCCCCTACCACTTTTGAGTCTCTACCAAATGCCAAGTGATGGTGGCTGAGTCTTTAATCCAGGGAGATTGGGTATGCGGTTACAGAGCAGGGTGAGTGGAAGTGACTCTGTAGTACAATGCACTTGAATAAATTATCACAGGATGCTCAAATGGGAAAGACTGAAGCAAACAGAACCCTCAAAACTCAGCAGGGATGTGGTCTGATAAACTCTAGTCTGAGTCCCCTCGGAGCCTTTTAAATCCTTGGATGATGAGGAAGAGAAAAGACAGGGAAAGCCTGCTATCCTCTAAGGAGGAGGCAGAGATGTAAAAGGCAGGGGAGGACTACTCCAGTGGGTTGATCTGGCCTGGCACCTGTTTGGCCAACAGCCCAGAGGTGACAGGCATTGATGCCATGGAGCTAAGTTGACAAGCTTCCAAAAAGGGTGTGGAATGGGGCAGGAGTGTTGAACACACCCCTTCTGCGGACTGTGAGTACAGGATTGGGCATGCTGTCTACAGCCTGAGACACAGTGGGCCATGTGGGTTGGAACTTAGCAGAGAGCATAGGACCATCAAATCCACCAGTTTCGATGCCTGAGCTCTGAAGGGTGCCTTCTGTTTTCCAACCACACTTCCAGGCTGGTTAATCCTAGAGAAACAAGATTTAGTTATTACTCCCTCCAAGAGTACATGCGCAGATGTGGCCTTGTACAGGAAGAAGCTAAGCATGGCATGTGGATGCTTTAGTTTGACCTCCATGTATGCACAATGCCACATCTCAGATGTGATCCTGATTTCCCTCCTCTAGGTCTATGAGTCTCAACCAGAGGTCAGCACCAGAATCCCCCAAGGAGTTTTTCCAGGGTACAGGTATCCACTTTCTACCCCAGACCTATGGGAGCAGAAGTTCTGGGGGTTGAGCCCAGCAATCTAAGTGATGCTGGGGTTCATTAAAGTTTGAGAACCACTACCTTAAAGAAATAGTTTCAACCTGAGGGACATTCAATAGGACCAATGTCCAGGTCTCACCTCACAAGAGTACAGCCTACCTAATAGGAGTTTTATAAACTGCCCAGATGTTTTTAATATGAAATCCAGGTTGAGAACTTCTGCCTTTAAGTCTATATAAATGCCTCCTCATTTATGAACCCCTTGAAACTGTGTATAAAATTGGGTGTATGTACTATTTTTCTGGGAGAGAATTCATAAATTTTATCAAATTCTCAAATGGATGTTATTCCAAAAATGGTTAATAATAGGAAGATTTAGGAGAAATCACATATTTCCTCTTATTATTTTATAACTGGAACATTTCATGAAGAAAGTGGTTCAAATATTAATGTATGCCAGAAGTGCTAAATAAATATGAATTAACTTTTTTCAATCAAGTACGATATGGTTTCGTATGTCTTAGAGCAGATAGGGGCAAAGGAAGGATAACCGTAATTCCATACTGGTCTCTGTCATTGTCATCTTTAGAATTTATTCCCTATCCTAGAGACAAGCTACCATACTGCATACAACTTTTCTCATTTGATGTACACACAACCCTGCGAGCTATGCCAGGGCAGGTAATATGAGCCTATTCATGGATGAAAGGTGAAGTGACTTGCTCAGGGTCACGCAAGTCTTAGTCAAACAGTAATTTAAATGAAGATCTCCATTAGTGTTTGGTCTTAACTATGAGAGACTAATACAACATGGACAATAGCTAGACCATCTACAAAAACAGAACTCTGACTTGCAACTGCACCTGCCCAGGAAACCAACCCTTTATCTACAATAAACAACAAAGGAAGCTAGCCTACTAAAGCCAGGCTTGCTGGAAGCCAGACTGCTATCTCTAATAACAATCCAGGAGGCTAAACAGTCATTTCTTCAACAACAACAACAACAAAATGTCGAGGATTTGATTAATGAATGACAATTTCTCTAATTTTTGTCACCACTTCCAGCTTAGGACCAAGCAGAGAAAGCCAAATATGCCCCCAATCCCTCATGTACACTGTTCTGCTCCTAGTTGGCTGCCGCTGGCTTCCCTAGGCCAACAGCCTCCAAACAGGACACAGTTGAAGCTGTCCCTTTTTGTCCAATATACAGTTCTCCCACTCCCCTGCCTATCTTTGAGTCTCTGCCAAATGCAAGTGTTGGTGGCTGACTCTCTTGCTACAGCAAGCTCTGAGTAAACTGCCTCTGCTTTTCTTATTTGGGTGGTCTTTATTTTCACAGCTCTCATTATGGGCTCACCCTTCATGGTTTCAAAAGCAAGGAACACCACTATTCATTGCAAAACACTGCATATACCTTCATACTGATACACTGATGGGATGATGCCTTTTCAAGATAGCCTAGGGTAAGGTTTTTCCCAGAGAAATTTCTATAGATTCTAGCAATATGTGAGTCAAAGCAAAAGACAGATCCATGGAATAGATCCTCATCCCAACATGGCTTCCAGACTGAGGATTAAATCGGATCTGGGATGAACATCTTAAGTGACATCTTCCTCCCCCAGCTCAGGTCATATTTAATTCTGATCTTCACCTTTGGATCTGGCTCTGAAATTCTACACTGGTTATTTCTTAACTATGCATAGGGCTTTTTTCCTTCTTTTTTAACTTTTCAAAGTATTATTTATGATCATATCCTTTTATTGAGTATGAGCTAGGTGAGGAAACTGATTTACAGAGAGATTGCATGACTTGCTTGAGTCACGTGACCATGGCCTCACTCTCCCAACATGGCTCTGTGTTATCCCAAAACAGGATATGCGGGACACTGCTGTCATCCTATTCAGGAATGCAGGACACTGCTGTCATCACACTGGCAGCCTGTATCTTGCTCATGGGGCCCTCCTGACCCCAAGGAAAGCCATTCTCTGCCCTCATGTCATGCTCACCTTGTCCCAAGGGAACCTGGAATAAGCTTCCTTCACAGCCTCTTGATGACACAGTGGGGTTGAGAAAGGACATTGCTGATTCATTTCCAGCCAAAGGAAAGTATTATTTATAGCAATCTGCACAAAGGAACCTTGGTAGTAACTGAAATGACTTCCTTCTGGTACAGGATAAGTACCAGGCTAATTGT
This sequence comes from Cheracebus regulus, assembly GCA_963574635.1. Taxonomy (NCBI): domain Eukaryota; kingdom Metazoa; phylum Chordata; class Mammalia; order Primates; family Pitheciidae; genus Cheracebus; species Cheracebus regulus. Next base: position 67,038 of record CAUYQU010090776.1, read on the forward strand.
CACCTGTACCCTTTAAAACAGCTCATTAAGTATATATGGGCTGCTAATTGCTTTCCCCAAGTTTTCCCATCTCTCTACTCTGGACACAATCAGGTTCTTTAGCCTCTCCCCATAAGCTGCATTTATACAGCCTCGGAGGGTTGTTCCTCCAATGTAATTTAAATCTATCTTGTGCATTTTTAGCAAAGTTTGGCTATGGGGGAAAACTAAAAATTTTGCAGGACTTATGTCACATCAGTGCAGTCTCTATATGTTTGCCTTTTATTTTTTTAATCTCTCTCTCTCATTTCCTACTGCTTAGCTTTTTGTGTTACTTTCTTTCCCTTGCACATCATCCTCCACTGTATTCACCAAGTCTTTCATCTTTCCCATAAACCAAGCTGATGTTGACAACTCATTTCTTGTCCTTGTGCTTCACACCAAAGTATCTAGTTGAGGTATGTGAGCCATAGCACAGTGAAATCTGAGCATCGGCAAGAGGTGTTCCTTGACATTTACTATATTACTCAGGTGATTTCTAATTATGCATTGTCTTGCAATTTACCTTTTTATCCTCATATGATTTGTATGCCCAGAGAGACCATAAATCAAGATACTACCATACCATCTATTTATATTAGCCCTGCTAGCCCTCACCATATCAGTGCCCAAAGAAGTTGGCTGAATCAATGTCTTTCTTATATAGCATGCCCAGGTCCCAGTGTTTAGAAAATAAACGTGCATTTATTGTTTTGAATATTCAAATGAAATCTCCTGTCCCACATCTCAAGTTTCTTACTTTGCCTGTTCCTGGATAGAAGAGTAAATAGTAAGTTTAAATGTTTTCTCACATTTAACTCTAATAATACATATCATTAAAAATTTTATCTTTGAAATTTGGAGTATACATATACACACATATACTATATATATGTATACTATATGTCTACGTATATTTGGAGTACACATATACATACATTTATATACACATGTAAACATGTGCATACATGTACTCCAAATTGAAATTAAACCCCTGTTTGATATTTCAAATATAGCTAAATGTTTGAAATTCCCATTTCTACATTTGTAACACAAATACTACAAAAATTACTCAGCAAGTAAGACTGGCCTTCTAGAAGGAGGAAATAATCACTGAAATGAGATTTTACCTTGGTAGTAGGATGGATTAATATTTGAGGTCTTTAAAATATTGAAATAAAGTGTTAAGTGGGAGTAGCATGCATATGTAGAACACCACATATGGAATATTATTTGTTCTATAACAGATACACAAACACATGTATGTATGCATACAGATGTATGGAAATTTACTTTTACTTCTTACTTTTCTTTTTTCCTGAAATTCTACCAAAATCATTAACAACATTTTACAGAAAATATACTAGCTAAAAAGTTACTAATCTCTTAACATAATTTTCAAGATAAACATTTTCCATATGTGCCCAATGTGAGGTATGACCAGATCTGCATGACTGCTTTTTCCTCCATAGATCCTGCTTCATTGAACACTGATCTAGACCAGGCTTGACAAGCTCATTCTGGAAAGGGCTGGACGATAAATATTTTCAGCTTTGCAGACTAGTCTCTGCTGCAATTATACAACTCTGCTGCTGTAGTTCAAAAGCAGCCACAGCCACATGTGGTATTTAAATTCAGTAAAACTAAATAAAATTTAAAACTCAGTTCCTCAGTTGCACTAACTACATTTCAAATGTCCAGTGACCACATGTCTAGCAGCTACCATTTCGGACAGCACAAATAAAGACCATTTCCATCATCACAGAACAGCTAAACTTACCTATCATGATCTTCAAACTACATTAAAATTCTTTCAAAAAGAATGGGAAGAAAAACATTTCATTCCCTAAGCTATTAAATCCTAGTTATTTTTGACACTCAAGATGAACGATTTATAATAGCATCAAGTAGTGTGAAAGTTTCATATTTTGCACAAAACTGCCATGGTGTGATTTTAAACAACATTTTAATTTTCACCAGAGATGAGGTGTTAAAAAGCATGGTGAAAATTTTATTTAGAAGAGTTAAGAATGGAAAGCCAAAACTATCTATACAATAAAAATTATGTGGCTGGCCTCCATTCATTTTTTTAAACATCTTATAAAACTGAAATCCAAAATACAGTAATTTTAAATACACCCAAAAATTATGAGGAAGGAAAAAAACAGGTAAGAGAGAAAGATATCAAGAAAAACTATGTCTAGGGAATGTATCCTTTAAAACTACCACCTGCTTTCAGCAGTATTTGAAAGGGACTTTGCCCAGTTCTTACTTCCCATGATATGGGCACACTTCTATCCCGAAGCTTGTTCTGGTTTCCTTAGCGCATAGGAGTCAAATATGGACACAAGATGGGACAGAGACACTTTCTTTTTACAGTCAAGCACTATAAAGGTTGCCAAATGATGCAAAACTAAGCGGGGCGTCAAGAATAAACCGAGGAACTTTAAGAGAAAACAGCACCACAGCCTTTCCCACTTGTTACGGGATTTGCATAAGCTTGCATTTTCCCCATGCATTTCTTGGTGGTTTAGGTAGACACACTATTTATTCCCTGCCTGCGATTCCCTTTGTATAGAGGGAGAATCCACATTCCAAGAAAACCAGTAGAAGAAAAAGAACCAATGGCTTGAGAGAAGCAACTCACATTCATCTACCCACCAGCAGCCAAATGAGCTCTGTCGCCTCCGCAGCCCATTTGAAAGTGGGTACAGGAACAGCTGCCCCCTGCAGTGGCAATAAACATTTGTCCTTAAAAAATTATGACCGTCTACTGCAGAAGGGAGGATGGAGAGCCTGAGAGCAAGGCAGTTCACTTACTGATTTTGAAGCCCACAGCATGACAAGAGACCAGACAGAAATGTGTTCATTTAAACTTGGCACAGAGTGGGGCCAACAGCCACATTTCAAACTGCATAATTTTATCATTAAAGATCAGGGGTGGTCAAAATAAACAGAACAGCATTCATCAAGTCTTTAAGATGCCAGTGTAGAAATCAGCCTCTCTCATGTCAAAGAAACTTTGCCAGCTTTCAAAGGCATCATCTTGTGCAAATGATACACTACCTTATAACTGTTTAATTAGCTCAGGTATCAAAAGGCAGATGCAGCTGAAATGGAAATCCCAACGTTACATATGGCAACAGCTGCCTGAACACGACGGTGGTCACATGCTCTATGCAACCATTCTCCCCAGTCCTCAGCAAGCCCTTTTTATTCTCCAACTCTGTTTTTCTTTATAAAAATGGTCAAAACGTGAGCCTCCTCACAGGAATTTTATGAAATTTTATGTGGTTTCTGGAGACACACTTTAAAGCTGAAGACAGCGAGTTCTATATGAACAAAGAAGAGTTGTGGTGTTTAAAGCAGTACTTCTCAAACTTTAATGGGATATGCATCACCTGGGGATCCTGTAAAAATTCTTATTCAGGAGACCTGCGTAGTGTCTAAAATTCTGCACTTCTAATGAGTTCCCAAATGATGGTGATCTGCTGGTCCACAGACCACACTTTGAGTAGCAAGGTTAAGTAACACATTAGTTCTCCATGATCAAAGACGGCTCTTTAGGCTTGGAATTGATAGATGATATTATTCTTTAAATGCAGAGTTCTAAAATATTAGAGTGACATAGAACCTAAGAGATTATCAAGAGTAAACTTTTCCATTGTTAAGAGCACTTAAGGGACACACAGCTATACCACAGTGTCTGGGTCTGGGCAGTTTCTGGGTCTGGCTTCCTTCTGACAGCCACAATAACACATATCTCAAGCCCCATGTAATAGAAACTATGACAAAGAAGAAGGAAAAAAGAGAAGGAAGAGGATAGAGAGAGATGGCTTATTTCTCATATATCTATTTAACTGAGTTCCACAAAAAGCATGGTATACAACGTCAAGAATCATTTGGAAGAGTTGTAGGGCTAATGAGGTTCCAATAGAATTAATCAGTTCACAAAGACTTTATCATTCCTATGCAAACCTTTCCTTGTAATTGATACTGTTCACTTCTGAAAAACCAGGTGACAAGGTATGGCTCCCATCCTTACTGTCTTACTTCTCTCCACAAAGCTTTTATATAGCACTCATTCCGTACCTAACACATGACTAGTTTCTTTATGTATGGTATCATATTCAATTCTTGTAACAAATCTGTCAAGTGGATAGAATTACCCATTTTTTAGATGAGAAAACGGAATTTGATAGTGGTGAAGTACCACGTCTGTGGTAATACAGCTAATAAGTGGCCCGGCTAAGATTCAGTCATGGCTGCCTACCACAATCCTGAACTATTTCTGTGTTTTCAACCCTGAATCATATAAGGCCTATAGCCTAAGTCAACTTGTAATGAGTTTCCAAATTTATTATGTTCCATTTGAAAGCTAGGGTTATTTCTAAAAGAAACTCCCTGTCCCACATTGCATCAGCTTGTGGAGTTAGGATTTTTAAAAGGTAAGGAAGAGCTCAACTCCCCACTTCCTTTTTTTTTTTTGTTTTTTTTGGGTATAACACAGTCATTATGGGGCCACGGATGGGCGGCCGTGGGGGGCTCAGGGGGCGCGGCCGCCCCAAACACGTGGGGTCAGGGGGGGCCCGCGTCGGCCGTCTGTGT